>KV454573.1:352388-431357 GCA_001662585.1 Pseudogymnoascus sp. WSF 3629
GGGGGGGGGGGGGGGAACTTATAAAGTGAAATGGAGGGGCTGAAAGGAGAACCACGTGATGACAGGGCATATAATTCGAAATAAAAAGAGACATGACAAAACAGAAGAACAGCTCAACTCACTTCTCAATACAAGTCTTAGACGACCAATCCGCATACATCTTCGCCGCCGGGTCATCGTTGGCCAAAAGTCCTATCACACGTGGTTTGGTCTTCAGCGTCGACAGGCCCTCTGCCACCTCGGCCAAGAGGCCCTTTGCGATGCCCCCGGCGAGGATGACCTTGCATGTTGGCGGGAGCTCGGCGCTGGCCATTGCGGAGATCGAAGATCAATAAAGGGCGGTGGGCAATGGGGGAGCAACTGCTGGTGGCCCTGATATGGGGGTTGGAGATATTTATCTGGATGGGAACAATTTTAGCGCGGGGTTCTTCGGCGGGGTATCGGAGAGATAAAAAAAACTTGGGAGATGGGAAATATTCACCAGAATCGAGTTTGCCGGATTTATGGAACAGTGATTTTGAAAAGAAGAGCGGGGTATATATCTCAATGGTGGCAGGGCTCTTATAATATACAGTACTAGTAGCTCTTTCTGTGTCACAATTCTATCCGCTCATAATTTTTATATTTGGGGTAGGACGTCACACAAATTAAGAAATTCACTAATCGCGGTCATGTGACAGCGCGGATCATTCGCGTCACTGCCTATCGACATCGCGGTTGATGGTGATGGGAAACAACCATTTGCGAAATCAATCAGTCGCGCAGGATCGCGATTAACGACTTCAATTGCTCACGGGGTTTTTCGGGAGTGGAAAAGGATGTCTGTCCATATTTTTGCTACAGCGATTGAGGCCAGCTTTTCTTGGCAAGGGCAAACAAAGGACGCCATGCCTATCGAAGTCATCGACCTCTTGTCGAGCTCGAGTCCGCCTCCTCGAGCGCCAATTGTGCGCCCGAGAAACACGTATAAGGCGCCCCTAGAGGCGGCTGCGAGGCTTGCTAAAGTTACGGCGTCGGATGCTGTGTCTGTGGCTGCCAGGGCGAGTGCAAGTGGAAGCGGGGAAAAGAGGAGCGATTCGAGGGAGGGTTTTAAGAGTACAGTCCATGGAAAGGCGCAGGAGTGGATAGATCTCGACGATGAGGATGTATCTGCATTGCCACCTGCTGTACCAGAAGTAACGCGCAGCCCACCGGTGAGCACTGGTTGGGATTGGAGCAAGTTACCAGTTGAGCCCGAGTCCGAGACTGCCTACCGGCCATCACCGCTCTCCAAAAGGCCGCAGCATAATGATTTTATGTTCCTTTCCGACGATTCTCTTGATTCCGGCATCGCAGACACGTTGCGCCCACCCGCAGACTTACACCCTCCACCAAGCAAGAAGCGGAGAGTTACGCCAGAGCCCGCGACGCTGCCTCCGTTGAACAAAGGTTTTCGGAGAGTAGTCTCGGATATTTCAGCCGCGCCATCGTATTCCAAAACCACTACTGGGCCGCCGAAGGCGAGTGGGTTGAAGAGGTCGGCAACGAGTGTTTTTGACGACGATCCAATCACGTTTACGTCGTCGCCGGATTTCCTGCAGTTGGCTGAGGAAAGGCGGCGTCAGCGGAGGCGAGAAGTTGAGCGCGGAGATGATCTATCTGATATTGAAGAAAGCAGGCCTGCAAATACTGTTAGTAAGGCGGCGGTGGACGTGTTCGACGACGATGACTCGGATTTCGACCTGCCAGATATCGCTGTGATGGCCTCCCAAGTTGCATCCGGTCAAGTGACCGCGATTGCTCGTGCCCCTGCTGCGTATATCGCCTATAAACCCGGTAGCGGCAAGAGTGCTGCAAAGGTCGATAAGCCCAAACGCGTCGTCAAAACCGCAGAACAGAAGCAGGCCGAGAAGGAGGCCGAAGCTGAGCGTAAGAGGCTGGTTCGGGAAAGTAAGGCGAGAGACAAGCAGATTGCGGCGGATCTGGCAAAGGTCAACACCCTGCGCATCGACAAGAAAGTCGCAACGCCAGAGATGATTGCGGTATTCCCGTCTGGCCTCGATGAGAAACTCAGGCAGCAGGCTGAGGGATTTTTTGGGAAGATAGGAGCTAGCTACCAAGAGTGGGATTGCAGTGGCACGGTGCAAAACGTGCTACGCTGGAAGAGAAAGGTGGATGCGAAGTACAACGAAACAGAGGGACACTGGGAGCCTGTGCCTTCTGTGATTGAAGACGAGAAACACGTTCTTTGCTACATGCCCGCCGCCGAATTTGTGGCTCTCGGAACGAATGAGGAGGGGAAGGATCTCGACTCGCACGTGCTAAGGATGAAGGCGCGGTTTGATGGGTGCGAGATAATCTATCTTATTGAAGGTCTGACTGCGTGGATGCGGAAGAATAGGAATGTGAGGAATCGCCAGTTTACGGACGCGGTGAGGCGGCAGATGGGTGAGGAGGATGGGGTAACAAGTTCTCAGAGGTCGAGGAAGAAGGCTGCGGAGTATGTTGATGAGGATATGATTGAGGATGCGCTGCTGCGGCTGCAGGTTATTCATGGCGTTTTGATTCATCATACGAGTGCGCTGGTGGAGACGGCGGAGTGGTTCGCGGTGTTTACGCAACATATCGCTACTATCCCATACCGGTAAGTCTTCCCCGACTTCATATCAGGCACAATAACTGACATCTTACAGCCGCCAACGTATGGCCCTTGACACGGCTTTCTGTATGGAAACTGGGCAGATCAAGACCGGCGAGGACGCACCGGATACCTACGTCCGGATGCTACAAGAGGTCAACCGTGTGACGGCCCCTATTGCGTACGGGATCGCGGCCGAATATCCGAGTGTCAAGACGCTGGTGGAGGGCTTGAAGAAGGAGGGGAAGGATACCTTGACGCATGTGCGGAAGAGCGCGAATAAGGACGGGGTGTTTACGGATAAGGAGGTTGGGAAAAGTGTTAGCAAGCGTGTATGGAGTATTTTCACGGGAACGGACGAGGGTAGTACTGATGTTTAGTTGGGCTACGGCGAGCTCCTTGGGGCGCCCAAACGTATGAAGGTGATTAAACCCAGCAATTTAAGCCAATAGAAATTATCGCTTCAGCTTTATTTGACCTGTACAAGTATGTATTCCAAAACCATGCCAATTCTAGTCTATCCGATAGCATCATCCAATACATTATACACGCCTCATTCATTACCCCACCCCCACTCCACCTACGCCTTCACGCTCTGCAGTAACCTATCCTCAACCCCATCCAAAATATACTGATGCGCCATGACCTCGATATTCTCCGCCTCGCCCTGGAACATTTTATCCGGATCCGCACCGGGCCCCATCATATTCGCCCCCGGCGGCGGCCCGCCCATCTGCTGCTGCGCCATCTGGCTCGCTGCATTGTCGCTGCCCAGGAGGTAGATGAAGACGGTCTGTAGGCCGAAGAGGCAGATGAAGTACAGCGAGATGGAGGACACCCAGCGGGCGTCGAGGTCGCGTGTTGCTACGCCGGCTTGGAGCATTTGTTTGAACTTCGGGGTGATGGGGAAGGGGAGTTTCACTGGGGGGTGTTAGTCTGGCTTCTCTCCAGTTTATCCGGGTTTATGGGAGGGGGAGGACGAACAAACGACGAATCCGCTGAAGAAGGCGTTGATCCACCCCATGATGAGCGTCTGCGGCACGATCATAGTCATGTTCCCCTTCATCATGCCCATCATGCCCTCCATAGCCGCGGGGTCCGTCATTGGGTTCGCAGGCGGCTGGCCCTTAGCGTCGGGGTTCTTGAGGTAGGCGCCAGACTGGAAGGCGGAGACGAGGGTGTTCTTGCGAGCCTGGAAGGCGGCGTCGGAGATGACGGCAGCATTCTGGCGGAAGGTGATGCCGCGCTGGAGGGAGCGCTGCTCGCGGAGTGAGGGGAGGTCGAGTTTCTTTGGCGTCGAGGCGATGAGGACTGTGACGTAGTGGCGTAGGACACCGGTTAAGATCTTGAGGGGAGAGGTGTTAGATTGTGTATGTATGTCTGAGGTTTGCAGTGGGGGGGTATGTACCATAACCGTGATGATGGGGAAGAGGATCCATATGCTATTCCACCACGTCAGCGCAAATCCCGTCGCCGCACCCAATTGCCAAACTCACAATAACTGGGGATCCCTTCGGATCGTCTGCACAACCGCTTGAGCCATATTGACTGACTTGTTCTGCGACAGCGACGAGGGTGGTGCTGCTGAATGTTTCTCGTGGTGGCACAGGGGTGACGTTGAGAGTAGCTTTCGTCTAGCTAAGCGGAGCCTTCCGCGTCACTGGCCTGTCCTAAAGCCAGATTGTCGGAAACGCCAAACGCGAGCTTCAGCCTCGTCTCGTGGTGGAAAGTCGTTTGAGCGCGCGCTGAGACTTGACAACCCAACAACAACAATTATAGAAGATATGGCGGACCCAAATGCGAAGATCACGGTGCATTCACTGTCAGGTACGTTATTTCCATTTCCAATTCCAACATCTCCAAAACCACCTCACCACCACTATTCCCCCATCCAACTCTCACCCCAAGCTCCCCAGACTCCACCTGTCAAATCACCCAGCTAACCAGACTCCCCCAGACCTCAAAAACACCTCCGACGACGCAATCCCCAACTACCTCAATTCCCTCTCCTTCAAGCAATCCCACACCCTCGGCGACGTGCGCCTCGCGCTCGGCTACTCCGCCTTCGCCATCTGCGCCGCCTGCTTCTGCTGGGACTACAAGCTCGGCTTCGAGGATACGAAGTACTACTCTGCCGCCGCCGTCGCGCTTTACACGCTTCTGAATGGCGCGCTGACGCTGTGGGTTTGGCTCGTCGAGGGGGGGACGGTGTACGTGGGGACTAGTAAGGCGGGCGATAAGGTAAGCTATCCATTTTCCAACCCACTCACATTCCCCATCCCCATCACCTACACTCTCACTCTCACTCCCACAACCACACCCAACTAACATAACACCAGATCACAATCTCCACCTCCACCAAAAAACATACCCCAACCTACCACCTAACCATAACATCCCAATCCTCCACCTCCCCCGCCGCCACAACAACAACCCTCTCCCGCCCCTTCGCAGACTGGTTCGACAGCGCAGGCCACTTCGTCGCACTGCCGTTCCAGCAGATGCTCGCCGGTGCCGCTCCTGTGATAGGGAAGGCGGATCCGGGGCGCGCGACCGGGGGTTTGAGCGGGAAGGAGGGGGCGGAGGTGGCGGCGTTGAGGGAGACGGTTGAGGAGGCGGTTAAGGCTGGTGGGAGTGCGGTTGGTGGGGGGGAGACGAGGGGGAGGAGGAAGAAGGCGTAGGGAAAGAAGGCCTGTAGGTTTTGGAGATTGGGGGTTGGCGTTGAGTCAAGGGGGAAGGGAAAATGGGTTGGGTTTGGGCTACTGCTCTCGCAGCCGGGGTGGAATCGATGGATGCTATCTAAACCTATCTAATGCAGGGTTGGGTGACGGGTGCATATGGACGGAAGAGAGCAGTGTAGTGATGCAGGTGCTAGCTGAATATATGTAGACGCACGAAAGGCGAATATCTTGCTTAATTGTACCTATGCTAGGCCAATAAACAGGTCGACGCCATGGAAGCTCGTGTCCCCTCTCAAGTCCCGTGCCCAAGATGCGCTCAATGGCCTACACTCTCCCGCCGACGACGTCACAAAGCTGTGACGGTCGACAGTGAGATATCTTGTGGTGAGAATCGAGGTGCGACGACAAGAATATATCGACAACAGGTAAGAGAGGTAACAGCACAACAAGGAAGGGGGATAAGGGTGGTAAGAGCACAACAGGGAAGGAAGGTAAGGGGGAGGGTTCTTATTCGTAACTATATCTCCGTTTATGGACCGGCTATGCACCAGCTGTCTATTCCGCTGATGTGTTGCTCTTGTATAAATGCATAATGAGAATGGCAGCTTATATATAGTAAAACCAGTCCCAGGTTTAGACTGCACCGAGATATTTTCTCTTTGTCAGATGGGAAATGAAACCCCTCCTTAACACTCGAGATGATTTAGTCTGGTCATGAGGAAGTGCGATGGGGGGAGGGTTCTTATTGAGTGAAGTGCGTGTATTCGTATCTATCTGTCTCCGTTTATCATCCGGCTATGCATCAGCTGTCTATCCTAACCACCGGCAAACGCCTGTCAATGCAACTTCCGAAAATACCATCTATACCACGGTCCAAATAACCAATTTCTCCCCCGTCTCTCTCTCAATCTCAACCCAACTTCTTCATCCCAATCTCAATTCCCCTCCCCCTCCCCAACCCTCCACCAAGCACCCAAGCAATCCACCCCCCCCCTCCTAACCTCCCTCCCCCCATCCCCCACCACACTCCCCAACCCCTTCACCACCACCCCCCTCAACCTCACCAACACACTAACCTCCCACACCTTCGGCAAGATCTCCAGACACTCCAGCGCCTTCACCTTAACCTCCCTGCTCTCCCTCCCATTCGCACACGCTAACAACCTCTTCACGAGCGCTGCGTCGTGCTCTTGGAGGGCCTTGGGGCTGCTGGTCGCGGCGGAGCGGAGGACGGCGATGGATGCCTTTTTTGTGGCGCTGGGGGCGCTGGTGAGGGATTGGAGGAGGGGCGGGAGGAGGGAGGGGATGAATGGCGTTATGTAGTCTTCTGGTGCGTGGGCCAAGAGGCCTGAGAGGGCGACTAGGACGTTCGTCTTCGTCGCGCCGGAAGTGGTGGAGGAAGAGAAGGTGGACAGGAGTTCCGGGACAGCGGTGTGGAAAAGGCGCTGTTGCGCGAGAGGACGGATTAATGCGTGTTGACGACGGGTGAGAAGCGGTGCCGGCGCGAGGAGATGCGTGAATGATTGTGCAGCCAACTGTCCCGTTGGAGCCGGGAGTGTGAGCGCGGTGAGGAGAGCGGTGGTCAACTGTGTCGCAGCAGGCAGTCCAGCTAGGAGAGACGCATGCGTGCATGTCGTCAAAGTCTGAATCGTTAACTTTGCTTCCTGAGCCGGCAGCGTGGGCAAGGTAGTAAAAAGACCCAGAAGCTGTGCCGTGACAGCCGGTGTGAGCGCGGCGAATTTGTTGATCAGGAGGGAGAGGATGTCGAGGAGCGTGGAGCGCAGGGAGGAGGTGCAGGCCGTGGTGGTGAGGTAGGTGATGAGGTTTGTGACGGCGGCAGTGGTATTGATGGTGAGGACGCGCTTTTTGACGGGAACTGGTGCTGGTGGTGTTTGGCCTGCAACGACGGCGACGGTGGGTTTGGTGACGCGGTTGTCACGGCGGAGGGCGGCGAGGATGTACTTCGTCAGTGTGAGAGCGCGGAGTTTGTCGGTGGGGCCGGACAGGAAGTCGAACTGCGCATCGATGATGTCGATGCGCTTTGAGATGTCGGTTCCGGTGTTGAGGTCGTCGTCGACGGGGAGGTCGTCCGGTGAAGTTGCGGCGACGCAGGCGGCGGTGAAATCGTCATATGCCACGCTCAAGGCAAACGACCTCTCGAAAAGCCAGTACTGGTCATCAAAGGCCATCCCGCAGGTGGCAGCCATGATGATCCTCCCTGCGACCTCAAGGAAGGTGTAATCTGGCTGTGCCCTGCCACCTGCGGTCTCCAAATCACGGGTGCCGACATACCACCTCTTCGCATTCACCTTGAGCGCAGCTGTGCGACGAAGTAACTCATCCACAATACTGCGATAGTTCTCCGCATCCCTCTCGTTAACCTCACCGTTCTCATTCTGCGCCTGCCTCTGCTCGACAGTATAAAGAATCCCTGCAAGCACCAAGTGCGCATACTTCTGTGATTCATTCGCACGAACGACAATATCCAATTTGCTCAGCAACCTCCTGAAGAGCGTCTGCATCAGCATTCCCCTAGACCCAATATCACCCAAAGCCTGCAGCACAGCCAGTTTGTCCGCAAATGTCGCCTCGCCTTCCAAAACATCTGGCAGCGCAGCCAAGAGGACTGGGAACGCCTTCTCAATAACCAAACTGCTATACATCACCGCGCACTCCTGCAGCGCCTTGATAGCCTCCTTTCTCACGGGTTCTTCCAGATCCGCCGTCTCAAGCACAACACCGGCCAAAAACTGGACATACGAGTCCACACTGTCCCTCTCCAGGAAATGTGGCTGCCTCAGGAGCTTCGCCAGGCCCTGCATGGCCGCAACGCGGAACTGCTTGTCGTCGCACTGCGTATCTCTGGCAACGCCCATATACATCGCCGTGAGCTCGTCGCGGTAGTACGCAAGTCCCTTGTTCGCAACGCCTACATCCCCTCCAGACTCGGATGCGCGATCAGCATCAGAGCTGATCCCGTCAATAATGCCCACGGAGTTAAACTCCCACGTATCCTGTCGCCTCAGCGCCTCAAACTTGCCATCGAGAAGCAAATTAACCGTCTCGACCACCGCGCGCTTGTCGGCTACACTTGCATCCCTTCCACCGAATTCTTTCAGCAGCTCAGGCACCGCGGCGCGCATGACGAGGTGATATGCGAAAGGCGATGCGGCGATGATGGATGCCATGATCGCACCGGCGCTGGCGGAGTACTTTGGTCCGTTCTCGCGCAGACGCGTCATGCATTCGTCGACGATGGAGGCGACGTATGTCTGCAAGACGGTGCCGACGAGGTTCTGGATGAAGAGATCGCCGGAGAGGCGGGTAGCGATGGCGCCGAGGACGTCCAGGGCTTTGGGAGCTTGCGAGTCGTCGCTCGAATTAAATATCTCGTATTTCAGCGCGTCCCAGAGGGGGCTGCTCCATTTGGAGACGGTGGTTGGGTTGTAGCGCTCGATGCACGCTTTCATTGTGAGGAGCACGTCGGCTTTGGCGTTGAGTCGATTCGGGTCGTCGAGGCGTTGGATGAGGTTCGGGAATATTGAGGGCGCGAAGCCGCTGTACGCAGCAAAGCATTTCCTCAGTCTCAGGACAAGCTCTGGCGGGTTGATGCTGGCGGGATCACTCTTCTTCGCCGAGAAGGTAATCGGAAAGTACCGCGAGAGCATTTCATAAAGATCTTCCTTGAGATTATCAATATCTTCAACCTCCCACTCCGCCAGCACCACCTCGACCATCGAGAAGATGAGCATCAAGTTCCTTGGATCCCTCTCGCTCGCCGACAACTCAATAAGCATATTAATGAAATCCACACCCGTAGCCTTCGTCACTTCGCGGTGTGTGCTCAGCAGCTCATTCAGCAGATTATACACCTCGAACCTCGTCAACACAGGCATCTTGGCGAAGCCCCCCGGGGCAGCCTGGGCAGCGTTGAAAACCTGCGAGACCAGCGGCCCCGCACAAGCGGAGTCAAAGCGCAGCATCGCTACGAGGTAGCGCAGGGATTGTACGGTCTCTTTGAAGCCACTCGGGTCGAGGCCGAGGCGTGCCTCGACGAAGTTGAAGAGGAGTCGCACTGGGTGGTTGTGTTAGTTGAATTTCCCTCGGAGGTGAGTGGAGACGGGGAGGAGTGAATTTCCCTCAGAGGTGGGGAGGAGGAGGGATGGAAACTCACCATTCGATCGCGTCAGGGCGTCGGGTTTGAGGCCGCGCAGGATAGCGGCGACATACTCCATTGCTATTTCTTGTCAGCTCAGCGTTTCTCAATTCGATCTCGGAGTTCGTGCGGGTGGGGTAGACGACGTACTCTGTGTCTTCTGCTCGTCGTCGTTCCCGAATAACGGGTCACGCAGCGAGAGCACGACATCTCCTAGTTTGATACTCCCATCCTCGAGTCCTGTGGAAATCAAATGTCAGCTTTGCTCATACACATACAGGTATGTGAGCCCCCATCACTACTCCACCAGCGACATCCAGGTGCCTTCTCCAGAAGATCGAATCAAGCACATACCTTTAACAACACCCTCCACGATCTCCCCCCTCCTCTCCCCCTCAGGCGCCAACAAATACGCAGTTGCCGTGAGCTTGTCCTCCATCTTGAATGTTGGTGGAGGTGACAAGCAAAAAAGGCAGTTGCAATGAATGCGGTTGTTATCGCAAGACGAGGGAAGTTTACGAATCGGAGGTATAGCGGAAGTTGGAGGGTTGGTGGGGCGGGGTGTGGTTACTGCCGGTGTCGCGCTATGCCAGATGGGGTGGGCGGTGAGGAGAGGGGTTGTCGGCGAGGCGATGGGGGAATTGGGAGGGACAGGGCACGGTCCCCCTTTGATTCTCACAGTGCCTCGCTGACAACTCGAGGACCCCTCCGCCATCTTCCGCCGTCTTCCGCCATATCTCGGATTACCCAAACTTCCTCGTCTGCGGTTACTGTTCCTAGGAGTCGTGGCTGTTTGGCGGGGTTTGTATAGAGTTTTTGTAGAGTTTTTATACAATGAAAAGCTATATAATAAAGCTGGTGCATGATAAAAGGTTATAATAAATGTAATAATGAAGGCGGGAATAAATCAATAAATAAAGTCGATAATAAAGTCGATAATAAAGTCATTAATAAAACTGGAAATAAAGCTGATTATATCAATCTTTTAATTAACTACTTAATAAACTCATCTCTCCCCAACCATCTCCTTCCCTCTCCTCCTTCCCATATCCTTCCTTCATTATAACCACAAGAGCAAACAAAAGAAAATCACCGCAATAATCAGGCCCATGGCGTCCCTACGGCCGAGCAATAGACAAACCCATCTATGCCCCCAAAAACGCCATCTCCCCCGCTAAAACAGTGCCATTGATACCAAATTATCCTTCTCCAACCACGTCCTAAAACGCGATCAGAGACTCACTTCCCTTCCCTTTCCCTCCCCCCAGGGTTCGAAAAGACAGTAGCAGAATCTCTCGAGCGTCTAATGAGGCCCCATAATATTACCCCTCCCCGTCCCATACTTCTCCATCATCGCCTGGGTAGGAGTACGGGCCTCCTTTCTCGCTGCTTCCTTCTCGGGCGATGGGCCGGAGAAGACTTTTTTGGTTTTTTGGAGGAAAGATTCTTTCTTTGATGGTGTTTTGGAGGCGGAGGCGGAGGAGGAGGAGGACTGTTTGGCGTCGCGGATGGTGTCGGTGGTGGAGGCGGTGGTGGAGTAGGAGTAGGTTGATGAGGCGTAGGAAGACATTTTGTTGGTGTTGGTGGTGGTGGTGTGGTTGTGGTTTGGGAACATATAAATCTGTTGATTGGATTGAGGAAGTTGTAGAGTTGAGATGTTCAGTATGATGATTGATTGCTCTTCTGTCTTGATTCTTATTCTCTGTCTTTTCTGCTCCCCCTTTCCCCGTCCATCGAGGGTATACTTATACTTCACCCCAACCCCAATCCCAATCCCCAATCAGCCTCCCTCACCCATCACATCTCACCATCATTTCCAATTTCCAATCCACGCACACACGCACCCACCTACGTACCGTCCCTCGTCAGCATCCGAAGCTACTGTACCTCCCCTCCTCACCGAGTCCAGATCCAGACCATCCGCATCAAACCAGTCATCCAACTTTTTTTTTCATATCCCAGCCACTACTCCCTATTCCACCGTCTCACCTGCCGCTGACTCACCGCGGGCTCAGGCAACTACATTTACCTAGCCCACACACGTCCAGCATCCTTGTTCCTGAGGCGTCAGCGCGGTGCCGTAAGCCGGTGTAGTAGTTCGAACCAGCCAGCCAGGTGTGTGCGTGGGATCGGAGTCTAATTTGTTAGTGTGGCTTGGAGTTCTCTAGGCATGCTTGTTGTCTTGTGTTTTTGCTGAGCAATCATGTTTTCTCGAATGGTACTAGGAATCAGCGCTGGTGGCAGTGGGGCGGGCGTGCGTAATACGCTTTTCCGTTGGTGGATGTGCCAAGGCCTGTCATGGCTGTCAGATTTTGATGGGTGTTGGTCGGATTTTTGGATGGGTGACGCGACAACCGAGGGTGATAAGGCGGGAATTGAGTTTGGAAACTGTTGTAGTGCTCTGGTGAGTTGGATGCTTCTAGTCTGGATGTTTGTTAGTTCGTATGATGACGAGTATGGAGGACTCAGAGGGAGTCAGAGAGGTACGTGCTGGGCTGTGTGAGGTGAGTGGGAGATGGGGAAGGTACGGCGGATAGAGCTCTACACGAGCAAACAACAGCCATAAGCAACTATACAGTTACAGTACCAGTATAACCTCATTTTTGCGAAATATCACTACTTACCCTCTCTCCTGAACTATGCTAAGGGAGCAGCAGCACCAGCAATTCATACCCACGTGACACCTCCCTACACCATCCCCAAGCCCAAGAAAAAAAAAAGGCAGTGTTCTCCCCCAAGTCAAGTCCCCCAATCCCTCGCTAACGCAACCCCCTCCAACCCCTCCAACCCCTCCATCCCCGCATGACTCAACCACCCCCATCCCCCTAAAAAAACCCTCACCACACCCCCTTCCAACTTTCCACTCTAAAAAGGCTCCGAATAAGGAATAAGCACACAAAACCTTAAATCCTCCGCCAAGCTGTTGACGAATCCATTGCGTCGCCTTGTGGACGTGTGGACATCGCAATTTCCTATGCCTTGTTTGTAAGGACGCTAGGTTTTTTCATCTCATCTCGTAGAGTCACAGTCACAGTCGGCGATCGGTGGATGGTGGGTCTACCTTGATAAGATGGGATGGATGACAGGTGTTACGGATTGGGAAGCTGCCAATATCGTCCGATGTTACTCTAGATCGTGGAAGCTACGACGATGATGGCGCGGCTGTGCGTCGGGGAAGGAAGGCTTTGTGCCGGGGTGAGGGGGACTGCCGGTGCCGGGATACCGAGGGGGGTTACTATACTTATTACTCTGCTCCCTGGTGAGTGAAGACGTAGATAGATGGTGATGCGAGACGACGCGTACGAAGTGCTTCAATGACGCCATAGCCGTTGTTGGGTTGTGTGGTATACTACAGGGCGCCAATCACGTGCTTGACTTTTAAAAAGTCATATCTGAAGGTATATCCTACGACTCTACCTCTTGACGGATATACCCCATCTTATATGCGAAATCGCAGTCGAGGAGGTAAGTTACGCCGATATGACGGTTCCACAGGTCGTTATCGACGATAGCCAAGATATCCACGCCCTTTGCACAACACCACAACTATCCACCCCACGTTTAGGTAAGCAGACGTTGGCGGGGTATATATTTTTGCCATCACTGTATTCTCACATTCACTTCCTCCATATCACCAGCTTCACTTCCCAATTCCTATTCTAAAGACCCCCAAACACACCCCAACCCATCCTCACAATGACCGTTCCCAAACCCCCACCCCGCATAGTCATCCTCGGCTCCGGCGTCGTCGGCTCCTCCCTCGCCCACACCCTCTCCACCTCCTCCCTGTCCCCAGGCACCACCATCCAAGTCCTCTCCCCTCCCGCGCTCACAACATCTACCTCCCTCGCCCCGGGTCTAATCGGACAACTCAACGCCCTCCCCGCGCTCACCACTCTTGCTAAGGCGAGCGTGAAAGCTTACCTCACTTTGCCGCCTGGTGCTTTCTCGCAGGTCGGGGGTTTGGAGATAGCGTCTACACCAGAGGGGATTAAGATCTTAGAGGAGAGGTTGAAACAAGCGCATGATGCGGGGTTAGAAGCACGACTCATCGATTCGGAGGAGATTGCCAAACTATCTCCCCAGTTCCACGTCTCGGAGGTTGTATCAAAAGGCCTCTACTTCCCCACCGACGGCGTCGCAGAGCCCTCCCGCATCGTCTCCGCCTACCAAACCTCCGCGCTCGCCAACGGGGTAGAATTCATCTCCGCCACCGCCCTAGGAATCAAACAGCTAAACGGCGCTGTAAAAGGCGTCAACACCTCCGCCGGCTTCATAGGCGCCGACAAAGTCATCGTCGCCAGCGGCATCTGGAGCGCGGAACTGCTGAAGGATTTACTTCACATCCCCGTCATCCCCGTCGCGCACCCGTACCTCCACGGCTCCCCGCGCCCGGAGAGGGAGGTCAAGAGTCCGTTTGTGAGATGGCCGGAGAGGGGGGTTTATGGGAGGGATCATGGGGGGGAGGAGGGGTTTGGGACGTATGATCATAAGCCGATTCCTGTGGAGGCGGGGGAGGGCGCGGAGAAGGGGTGGGATGGGAGGTTTGACGCTGCCGTTGAGAGGGCGCTGGGTTTGTTTCCTGAGGAGACGAGGAAGGGGATGACAGCCGACGGATCCCGGAAACTCAACGGCGTGTTCGCAGTAACCCCCGACGGCCTCCCCATCGCCGGCCCAGTGGGTGACATAAAAGGCCTCTGGGTCGCAGCAGGGGTATGGGTTACCCACGCCATCGGGGTAGTGGAGTTGATTGCTAAGATGGTGTTGAAAGAGGAGAGGGAGATTGCGGTTTGGTCTGGGAGTGAGGGGAGTGAGGGGGGGTATGTGGAGGATGATGTGGAGGAGGAGGTTGTGGATGAGGAGGAGGAAATGTTGAGGAGGGTGTTGGAGCCGGGGAGGTTTGGGGGGAGGGGGGTGGAGGTGTTGAGGAGGGAGGCGGGGGGGAGGTATAATGATATATATAATTTGGAGGAGTAGGGGGGGGAGAGCAGGAGGTGGCGTTTGATGATGGGATAGGTTTCGGTGAATAGAATTGAGGAGGATGTGGGAATGAATAGTATTTAAAAAGGCGTTCTGTGGAATCTGAAGTTAATAATACGAAGGTCAAACGCCATACTCTAGACTGATATCCAGCATGAGAAGATAGAGTCCGATCTTTCGAAAGCTGAAAGAGAACCGAAGAAGTTAAAAGGAAAAGAATCTGGCTGGAAGACGAATGAAGCTGCAAAGGCTATTATAAAACCAACTTTATTACGTGGCTGGTGGACTCCTACTGGTCTCCTAGAAGTCCAACGTAGTTTCCTGCGGGGAATGGGGCGTAGAGTGGTGGTGTAGCTGATATCGTTGCTGTTGCTGTCGCTGCTGCATTCTCGTCACCGCCGCCTCTTGTCACTGTTGCATTCTCACCATTCAGTACTTCATCTCCTATCTCCCCTCAAGTGGAATTTTCAGGAACATCAATCTCAAACTCGTACCCTCATCTATAAACCTACACCGACGATAGTGAAGATTGGGGTCGCTGTTACTATGTGGGTTGTAGTTCAAACCTGGATCGGCCGTCAAGTTTATAGTCACTGTCCTTCCGGAAAGATCGATTATGCCTGTTGTAGTAGTAATTGTTCTACTCATCATACATTTCAAGATGTGACAGGTGCTCGACGTCCCTTCCCCACAAACCCCATACAGCTGTGTCAGACCGATTGAAAGCCGACTTAACAAGAGGTGCATAAAGCAGGGGAAGGGGAGCAAAATCTCCTTTGGGGTAGCAATGAAAATAAAAGCGATGAATCTCCGCTTGAGAACCAGTGCAAAACCCCATTGTTCGTCCTGACACCAGTCAATCTACACATGCAATCCGAGACGCCGTTCAAACAGCCATACAAGACGAGGCCCTATTACCAACAGATAGAAAGAGGGGATCGTAGAGGTTGGATATCGAGCTGGTGGATCTGATATCGTTGTTTTGCTGTCGCTCTTGCTGTCGTCTCTGTATTCTCATCGCCGCTGCCTTCTCATCGCGCTGCATTCTCGTCACCGCCGCCACCCGTCCGTCACCACCGCATTCCGATCGTTCATATCCTCTACTCTACCATCCACCCAGCGCCTTTCTGTGGAATACGGTCCCGACTTCTCTCCGTTCGTAAATCCAGACTGCATAGCTCGTTCATCAATGAGCGAAGCTCGTAGCCTGGGTTGTAAGCAAAGCGCGTTTGTCGGAACTGCTATAGCAATAATTAGCTTCTAATGCTGGTTGTAAGGAGATTTTATCCAACTTCTCAATTGCTGGTAGCCGTTGCAACACCGCTAGTTGGGTCCCTGGAGACCCGTGGAACTTTTGGGAATGTTAGTCTCGAACTCATCATTGAAGTATTTGTTCTCAGGGTTATACTCATAATCTCCACCTTTACTTTTAAAAAGCCCCTGCATGCGAGAAGAAAATCAAGAACTGTGATACTCATACAAATATGTTGATACCCCTTGCAACGTTCCAATTACAGCCAAGTATCCTTTACAACCATTAAAGAAGGCGCTTGGCATGAAATCATTTGCGTGTTATATCTGCAAGCTGAAAGTTCTTGCTATCGTTCTTGCTGTTGTTCTTGTCATTAGTTCTTCTTGTCGTCGGCTATTCTTGTTGTCGGCCGTTGATGCTATCGGAAGTCTGCTATAGTTAGATAGCTGATCTCCTTCGCGCAAGTTCGTTACGTCTGTTTCAAGTATGCTCATGGTCGTTGTGTCATTGGTAGCAGTGAGCTTTAAGTCCTCGATGGTCAAGCGAAGCTCCCGGTTCTCTTCAAGGATGTCGATTCTTGCTGCATATCCGCAAGGTTGCATGGCGACTTAACGGAGGCTCCAATTGCCTTTACTTTGTTTGGGGTTGTCTTCGCGATCTTGCAGAACAATTCTGCGGTCGCTCGCATACTTCGCAATCATTTCGAGTACGATGGCCCATTGAGCCCAAGAAGGCCCGTATCCGTCGGCATTACACAACTGCATGATATATAGTATACCCATTATGACTAATATCCTTTCCGATACCCCTAAACTCTTGCGAGTTATACTTTCGCCTTTCTTGTTAAAGCCGACGCATTGGCTCAAGTGACATTTGAGATGTTATACAAGCCATCTCCTATCTCTTAATTATTTCGGTCTCCTTCTCCTGCTTAGCCCTCTCTTGCTCAGCTATCTCCTGCCCAGCTCTCTCGTCCCTCCAACTCTCCCATATCACTGCCTAGCGTTTTCGTGTACCCTAGACACAAATACCCTCCATCGGATGGTTGTAACGAGAAACTCACCGATGAGCTCTCACAGCTAAGAACCACTATCGACAGCCAGAAAGGGGAGATTACAGAAGTTAGGCATCTAGCTGGTATATCTGATATATTTACCCTCGCTGCCCCTCTCGACGTCTTGTCGCCAAGGTCTACGGATGAGAACACCAATATGATTTGCCCATGACACCTGTAGCCGTTGGGACAGCATAAGTCTTGGCTCAATTCTCGCCCTTGTGCTCTAGATGTGAGGCGGGAAAAATGCTGCCATTGCATTCTCGTTGCTGCTGGATTTCTGTCACTGGGGTATTCTTGTCGCCGTTGAATTCTCGTCGCCAACGCCTCCTGTTACCGGTGTTAATTGAACCAGTTGGAACGATGAGTAAGATTAGACAGTGCCCATAATTTTGATGCTCTTTGTGTAGTATCGTATGTAGAAGCGCTAGAAGAGGGCCTGCTTTGTTTTCCCAAAACCGACTTCATCTCCCAGAATACATAAGTCCTCAACTAGTGCTTCAGCCTACCTTATCTATCCAATTCGTGGGGTTTCTACCACCCCGCTTGAAGCGGAGATAGCCTCTACGGGAACATCTTCTGAGACGCGCTGTTGTCCTCCAAGGGAAACAGCGTAATATTTGCTAGTTTATCATGGTTAATTCCCCATCTACTATCGTAAATAACGTCGAGAGTACGAGGACGAATGTGGTTGTGAGAAGATCAGAAATATAGGCCGTTAAGTTGAAACTCTGTTACTGGCAGTGGTCTGGTACTGACTGGATGGACACCTACGTGGCTGGAGTAATTTATGGCTCCATTCGTGCGTAAGTAGGGGTTGGTATCCACACCGACAAAAAACGGGCAGAGGTTCTCTCCCCCTATCCAAGCTGCTTAGCCTTGACCGCTTCGACTATCCAGAAATGTTATTTACGAGCATTGCACGACACGAACGACAAAGGCAAGATTTATAATATTACAAAAGAATGTGGTTCAATTTGAAGAACTACAACTGAACAAAAGTACAACACGGCAATATTCCAGCCAACATTTCAAAGCCTTTCCCGTCAGGCAATCTCCTTGCGCGTTGCATCCTCAACATGCGCCATGCTATCGCGGTTAACATCGTCCTTCTCGCCACCGAAATGGATCTGCTTCTCCACAGCCTCGACGGCCTTGTCGGCGAGCGCCTTGTCCTCGAACACTGTGCGTACAAGTCAGCTATCAATTCGCATCTGCGCAGTGAGTGGGGTAACTTACAGAAAGCGAGTTCCTCGAGCGTACGCCCTTGAGTCTCGGGGTACATCCAGTAGACGAAGGTGAACTCGAAGAAGATCCAGCCGCAGTAGATGGCGAAGAACTTCCAGTCGAGGGCGTCGAGGGCGAGCGGGTTGACGTAGGTGGAGAAGAAGCCACCGAGCTTGCCGAAGATCTGCTCGATTCCGATACCACGGCTGCGCTCGGCGTAGGGGAAGAGTTCGACGAGGTACGCTGGTACGTTGTTAGCGGGAAGTTAGGTTTTTGGGGGGGTTGGGAGAAAAGGGGGGCGTACTGTATGTGAGGGCGTTGTTGCCCATGTTGTAACATGGGGAGTAGGCAAAGTAGAAGAACAGGGCGGCGATGGAGGCAGCTTGGTTCTTGCCCTTCGCGTTCTTGGCTTCACGTAGCTTCTCGAAGGAAATAGTCATCGAGATGAAGACTAGCAACATAGTCGTCGAAGAGATCATGAACATGTGGCGACGCTTGAATCTTGTGATGATCAAGGCGAGGGCTGTGGCGTTCATGAAACCCCAGCAGTTGTTGGCAATGTTGATCCTAGTCTTCGCGAATTTGGTGGTGTATCCCATGAGTTCGAAGAGAAGATTGGAGTAGTACGAAAGAAGCGTGTTTCCAGACATCTGTGTGAACAGGCCGAGCATCATGGCGATGAGGACACGACGACGCATACCGGATGTTCTGACCATATCCGTCCAAGACTGTTTCGAATGTTCCAGCTCGATCTTGATGGTTGACTTGATCTGTGCCATTTCTGCCTTTGCAAATACAGAGTCCGCGTCACCCTCGGCGTGGTACTTGACAAGAACGGCATAGGCCTCTTCGTCGCGGTCCTTGCTGATCAGCCAACGGGGACTTTCTGGTAGGCAACTATATACTAGTTAGACCATGCACAACACCTTTGGGATCCAAAGCAGCATATACATACAAGACGAAGCAGATCTGCAACAACGACGGACATATTTGGAGGATAGAAGGCAGACGCCAACTCCAGTTACCCTTGATTTCGACAGTTCCGATCGTGATCGCGGAAGCCGTGATGGCGCCGATAAAGTACGAAGAGTTGAATAGGGACGTCATAATGGCTCGCTCTTTGGGGTATGAAAGCTCTCCAATCATGGCAGATGCAGCAATAATACACATAACAATGCCAAACCCAAGGATCATACGGGCGATGATGTACATTGCAACTAAAGATTTGTTAGAACCCTGCAAAGGCATATTGTGCTGATTCACTTACTGTGTTGAGAGAAGCACTGCAGGAGTGCTCCCACGCACATTATTATAGACCCTGCCATGACCGACCATCTTCGACCAAATCGCTGGTTGAAGTACGGCGCAACTGGAACACCGAAGATAGAACCGAGTTGGTAGCAAGCCGACATGAATCCCAACAAATTCGGCGTAATCGCCGGCTTCCCATCCTTCTTGTAGCCATTGCCAAAATCTAAAATATGTTAACCTTTTTCATATCGAATTCGCTGTAGGATCACATACAGACGAGATACTCCGGCGTGAGCTGGAGCGTGTTGATCAACTGAGAATCGAACCCAGATGTCATCTCCACGCCCATGCAGCAGACGAATAGGTAGAAGTACAGCAGTCTCAGGTTCTTCTTCTTGTACCACGGGACCTTGTCCTCCGCGACCATGCGCGTGAGGATGGGATCGGACGTGCCATCGGCAGCAGTAATGATACCCATCGTAGCAATTCGTTAGGAGGCAGCTATGGAGAGGGCGTTGCTTTCTGGGACGAGACGGTTGGAAGCCGGGCCTTAGGGAGAGAGACCAAAGACTTCGGGTCGCCGCCGACTATATAGCATAATGGAGCCATGACATGACAGCAATTCCCGTATGGGTCCGTGGAGAGAGGTGGATTCGGATAAAGACACGGAAATATAGAATTGAGTCTCATGCTGACTACCCCGCGTTTTTTGTACGGGGGTGGACATACCGGGATGATCTCCCGATTTTCAACTGGCTGTTGTCGTGTGGATAAATCACTGCGCGCTGCCAAGCCTAGCGGCCAAAATTGATGTTTCTTGGCCCCATAACTGAATCTTGTTTTACTCCTTGTGGACCTATAGGGAATGTTGTGGCCGCCAAGCTAAGCCAACTCCACGAGGGTAGCGGCTGAACTCTCCGGGGCAACATTTGCCCCAGACTTCCTGACGAATCAGTTCATGGGGACATACCGATACACACATGGCAGTTTATATTTCCGAAGGACTATCTGAGAGTGAGATGGCCGGAGGTGGCTAGAAGGCACCGAAGGACGACCGAATCATTGAAGCCGACTGGATAGAACATAACGGCCAAGGAATGTCACGAGTAAGGCAAACTTATACCTGACCAAAATTCTCCGCCCAAGGTAAGGAGGTTTTCCTTTCCATCGTGCCCGGGCGGGTGGAACGCTACTGTCATGCCGTCCTTCCTATTCGGGCCGCCAAGTTAAGCCGTGCCCCGGATTTCGTGGTAAGCCAACAGGGGGGTCAGGCGAGCTAGTACGGAGAATTGTCAGGATACTTGAGAATGAAGGCAAGGAGGTAGGCTTTCACGCCGGATATGTCATGGCAAAGGCGAAGCTGACGCGCCAAGAATCCGCGGAGAAAGGGGGACAGTCGACCTATTTCTCTGGGGAAGACAGTTTCTCTGGTGAAGATAGCTTCTCTGGGGATATCGGCTTCTCCGGGGTAATGACACTGGCGCTGCCGCCGGTCGCGCAACTAGACCTACCACAGTAAGTATTTTCTCCCTAGCCAAGGACAGACAGAACCTCATCTCGCAATTAATCGCACGTGTGTGCCATGGAGTAGTATAAGCTGTCATGCATGCACTATGTAAGGGTCCAGTAAGCTGACGGTGTGTACGAAGAAGCTGCGATCGACACCTTCTCAGTAGTTCCTGTCAGCTTCCATAGAATAACCTTACTGTACTTCATACAGACGATTTGTAGACTAAGGCTAGTTTTTTGCTCTCTAATGCATGCAACTGCAAGTAGTTAAGGGATAAGGTTTCTCGATGGAAGGTGATGAGATAAATGAACTCCTAGACATCGTTAATAAAGTCAATTAACTATATAAGGTTTGGACGCATATTAATTTATGTAGAGCCTTTTTCTTCTAACTGCCGAGTAACAGGGACTGGACAGATCACGTGATGTTTGCTTCCTAGATATGGATCGGCGACGATCTTGAAGTAATGGGCAAAAGATCTGAATACCCTACACGACCCTGGTAAAGATTCATTTACCCTGCACTCCTACTGCCATCTGTTTTCAGCATGCTTTTGGAGTTTTTACGAAGTTCTAGCATACCATTTTCTATGAACACGTAAACAACAACTCTTTTTATATACTTATATTAAATTAAGTTCATTTTCTCTATATACTATATAGTGATATGTTCTATATTAATTTTTAGATAATAATAAAAACTAGAACCCGTTAAAACCTTACAAATAGAGTATACTATGAGATGGCAAGCGGGGCGCAGTTTTTGCGTCCTGGCTCGCTTGGGTTTAGCGCTGCTACGTTAGGTTTAGCGCGCTCAGTTTAGGTAAGTCAGCTGTCGATTCACAACACACCGCTTTCCCTCAACCTCAGAAGTATAATTAGTCGCCGCCCCTCACTCCTTTATGCGCACTCTCCCTCCTTCCTTTCCAAATAGTACGTAGGCCTAGTAGATAATTGATTCAATTCCTATATACTCTACGATTACTGTATTCTACTGTGATGCCCCTATTCTGGTTGTGAGCTTCCGTGTGCACCAAAGTGAGAACGTGGCTCGGCACGGGGATAACCTACGATTGCCAGCCGAAATCACAAGTTTTGTTGAGTAGTAGTGGTGAACAGATGCAAGTCGTCAAATGGCACAGGTCGCTTCTATTGGCACAAGTCGCATACTCCAACCATCGAAGCGAATATTTGGGCACGACGATTAGGCAGCAAGGCTGATTCGGTGACTTGAGGTAAGAACTCCATGTTCCATAATAGAATGGCCAAGTTCGTTCTGCTTTATCTAAAAAGAATGGCTTCACCGACGTAGAACATAGCATTTTCCGCAGGTTCTAACATCAAATTTACTCAGAGCATTTTTACCAGACCCAGCAAAACCATGAATCGAAGACCCGTCCGTCTCATCTCAAAAACTTTTCGAGGGTCCCAATTCCCTCAGGTATAGCAAACACCCACCGCCACTTTAATTGACTATCGCTCATTTCTTTCATCTAGCCATTTGTCCAAATCCACGAACCTCCATCGCAAAAAGCGTGCGAGCGGTGTCGCAACCGGAGGCGGAAATGCATTCACTCCACCAAAAATCCACCTCTGTCAGCAGGAGTAGATGAAGAAAGTGAAGACTACTACGCTCAACAGTTGATCCCATCATCTACATACAGAAACAGAAAGCGTCGTAGTGCAGAGTTACCGATCCCCGAGGAGAAGAGGACATGTATGCCAGGCATGGAGACTCAACAACTCTGTCATGAATGTAGAGAGATAGATTTCTCAAAAATATTGGACCTCGACGCAGCTACCCTCCAAAAAGACGTCAATGGCGGAGTCTTAATTAAAGTCTTTGACTCTAATCTTGAACATGCTGCAGGGAGCTCCTGTGCCCTCTGCCGCTTGTTCTCTCACTCGCGGATACTCCCTTATGAGGTGCCTGACTCTCTCTCGTACCATCTTCGCGCTTACTCAGTGTTCAATCGCTTTAATAGTATGCGGTTCAGCAAAGAGATTCCAGAAAGGTTCAAGACAAAAGATATGCCATGCCTTGCAGTTGTTCCGGTCGTTCCACATTCCACGAATTCCAGCTTTTATGAAGAGCGTGTTCAGTTCCTCTTCTGTCATTCAGAAGCGTACAACGATAAGAGAATTTTCACCCCCCGAGCCATACCATCATCTATAGACTTCTCGATAGTGGCTTCCATCCTGAAATACTGCCAAAAAAAACATCACAAGCTCTGTTGCGGCAGCCAGACTCGGGTGTCCGGAATGAAGCTGATCAACTGTGAGAAAGACTCCTGTACTCCCTTGGAGCTCGACATCGTACTAGCCGACAAGCTTCCTGCATCGTTCTGCTATGTGGCTCTGAGTTATGTCTGGGGTCTTTCAAAACCTCAAGAGACTGGCCCACTTCCGCAAGTCATTTTAGATGCTATGATCGTAACGAGGAACTTGGGATACCAATTTTTGTGGGTAGACAAATATTGTATCAATCAAGCTAGCCTCGACGAACAAATTAGACAAATGAATGTTATCTATAAAGGAGCAGATATTACTATCATTTCTGCTGCCGGAAATGACTCAAGCTTCGGATTACCTGGCGTTGGAGATACACCTCGTATCGCTCAGCCTTCTTTAGCACTAGGAAGCATACAAATATCCTCAAGCATGTACTCTCCTCGCTATACTATCGGCAATTCGAAATGGGCGACAAGAGCTTGGACATTTCAAGAAGGCAGATTATCTCGACGGCGTCTCGTATTCACAGATTACGAGACGTATTTTGAATGCGATTCAATGTACTGGCGTGAAAGCTGGGCGGCTGCGGATTTGGATCTACTACATTCCCATAATCGATTTCGTAAATTTTTCGACGCTGGAATCTTCTCTGGGACATCCTCAATTGAAAATCGTTCGATTGTCCTCAGAACCCCCATCAAGAATTTGCAAAGATATTACGATCTTGCAAGAGAGTTTTCAACGAAGGAGTTCTCACACGACTATGGCCAGGATGATTCCCTCAAAGCATTTACAGGTATTATGAACGACCTTAAGGAGAAGGAAATCCCCGTATATCAATTGTGGGGAGTGCCACTCACACACTCCAATGATACTCCCCTTGAGACTCTAAAGTCGTTTGTGGCCAGTTTACTTTGGAGACATAAAGCCGGAGTGCTTTCTCGGTCGACAAAGCCGCCTCAGCGTCGCTCTAATTTTCCGTCGTGGTCATGGTCGGGATGGGCTGGTCAGATAACATTTCCTGTTACTGATACAAGGCGGTACGGAGTATTCGTCTCACTGTTGGAGACCTTGTCCCTGGAGCTAGATCAAGAACCTCATGAAATTTTGGAGCTTACATCCTTATTTCAAGATTCCGATCTTGCAAACTATCAATTCTCCTATCCTCGAGCATTACGTTTTAATGCTTCGATGTTGATTCTGCCGAAGGAGCTGCTATCCAAAGTTCATATTATGCGCGAGACCTATGAGTCACCAAATTTGACCATTGCTGGCTTCAAAGCGGTCATATATCTGTCTCATGGCCCTAGCACACTGCGTGGCCTCAGAAAATTATTCAGTGGTGGGAGACTTGAATTCGTGCTGATGGCAGTAGAACCCCCTCTACCATCTTCTGAATCTCGACGACAGCCATACATTCATTTTATGGTCATTGAATCACACGGAAACTCGGCTTCTCGTGTAGGTATTATGGTTGTGAAGGCAGATTTTGAGACGTTCAAACAAAATTTCGATTTCAAGAAGCGTGATATTCGTTTGGTGTGAGCTTGTAAGTATACCAAAGCTACCAGGTCTTACTGTGGCATTTTATTGTGACATCGCCGATACATGGATCTCCTCTTGATCTCCCAACCTCCTTTGTTTCAGAGCTTTGTGCTAATACGATCTAGGTTACTGGGTTTTGTCTAGATCTTTTACTACTAGGAAAGTCTCGGTTGGGCGTCGGGATACAATTCACCGGAGCGGTCACCAACCGATATCTCAATAATGGCTTCAATCGAGTATATATTGTCTGGAGAGCAGCGTCCTGAGCCAGCGTTGCACTCAGTGAGTAAACTAGACCTAAATAGTGCTGTAGTGGGGCTTCGTGGAGGTGGGGTCGTAGCTCAAGTCGGAGCCGGGTTAGGCCAGAGCCGGAGCTGGGCGGGCACGCGGTGCTGGGTTGGAGCGGCGTGGAAGAACGTGTAGCCGTAAGACTGGGATAGATATGGTCGCGCGAATAGCTCGAGTCAGGAATGGGGTGACACCACGACACCAGGACAGGACAGACAGCTACTGATACAGGAATGGACAATTGATACCCTTCGCTCTCGAGCCTTCCTTACCTCGTGACTTCCACGGTGCCCATCGTAACACTAAACCACCCCGCTACAGTGTACGACGATTAAGTTTGGGGTGTAGGAGTATTGAAAAGTGGGCAAGCGAGCTGCGTAAAACTGCGACGAAAGCTGCCCTTTTCAGCAGCTTCCTAGCCATCACATCGTTAAATGGAGTAAAATATGTTTAGTGAGATATAGCGATAAAAGGTGTAGGTAGTTTAGGGGGTTATAGTGAGTAATGCACTAATATTTTGAAAATATCTAGTGAGCTACACGCTAGAATTGAATTTAACACTTACAGAAATCTAAAGTAGAAAGGCGGTGAGTAAATGAATCTTTACCAGGGTCGTGCAGGATATTTAGATCTTTTGCCCTGAAGTAATTGTTCTTCTCGGCATCTAGGTAGGTTAGCAGGGGCAAGTTTGTGGTTTGTAGAGCTTGTGCTGCCCAAAAGTCCGGAGAGGGACTGTCCGCAGCTGCTGGTGTTTACAGCATCTATGATTGAAGTATGGGCGCCCAGTCACTCAGGTTTATAGCCAATAAGTCAGTTACCTGGGATTTATTTCCTTGGTTTCATGTCTAAGTATCTGACTTGTCGATCACAGACCTGAGGATTGGAAGCGTGCAGGAAGTACTCCGACAGAAACGGAAGGCTGCATCGGGAGGTCACCTGACTTGGCGTAAAGTGACACGCGCTCGGAAGCACGTTGTCGCGACGACATGCGTTCTCCACTTGCACGCACCAAGTTTGCTTCCAGGCACAAACGACAACACCAACCGCGTCGTTTCGTTTCGACTGGACTAAATATGCCATGGGCAGCAAAGAAGCAATAATTCTCGCCAGCAATCGAATTCAAGTCGTCTGGGCTCCAAGCACGATTTCTCGGGCGTTCCCATCCCCCGAGACAAAGGCCCGACGCCTCATGAAATGGCAGCCCTGGAGAGGGCCCGTCTGCGGATGGCAAACCTCGGCGACGGAATAGCGCTCTGCTTTGACGATGAGGTAATCTGCGAAGGATCAGACGCAGAGGACGGTCCCCTGGCAAAGGCGAAGCGGCAGAAACGGCGCAAGGCTATCGAAGTACGATACATTGCTGGACATGCTCCCCAGATAATGTCAGCGCAGCTTAGAGGACCATTCGACAAGAATAGCGGATGGGTAAACCCGTGGAGATCAAAACGGCCAGCCCCAAAACAGCCAACGAACAGAACGACAGTTACGGAACACTCGAATCTCGCTCATAAAGCCACCTCTGTCGTCGGTTTGGGAAAGCGCCGCAGGAATGACAGCAACTCATCTAGCTCCGTTGGTACGCGAACCAAAGCATTGGCTGAATGCTCCAGTATATCAATGGATATAGTCAATAATCGCCAGCCAGAGCGGCCCCAACTACATTCTGGATTCAAGCGGTTTGTCGCGAATCAGCTTGAGAGGCCCACGGAATTTGCGAGCCTGGACGAGCGGGAAAATATATTACAAAAGCCAGGCGCTGGCATAAAGAGGAGGGCTGATACAAATTGGTTAAAAGGGGCAGATGTTGGGAAACGCTCTCGCAACAACCGGTCAGATCCCACGTCGCCAACGCCGAAGGAGAGGACACGAGATACCATCGGCAATGACAAAGCTATAATAGATGCGTCTAGTATGTCTCTGTCTCATGTGAACATCGCGAAATTTAATCGACAACTCCCTGCTGAAACAGCGAGCCTGTCTGAATTTGAAGATATCCCAATTTCGACAGCGGGTTCTGTACACTCAAAACGCACCGTGGTCCAGAGGCATGGCGATGGCAATGTCCAGCTTACTCCTAATGTCACTGCCAAAAACGCTGGAGATAAACGGCGTGAAATATCGATGGGACCAGAGTCTACGCCTAGAGTGTATGTGGAATCGGCATCTAGCGCGGGAAGTGTGGATGGAGATGGGTCAGATTCGGCCATGGAAATTGGCCGCACAGCTCCCGAGTATTCTTTGGACAGGAGTTCATTCGTGGAGCCCGAGTCATCCTTTGGACACAAATCAGTGCAACCATGTGCTTCAGTGCTATCCTTTGAGCCGTCACCCGTTCATACAATTTCTCGGAGCCAACTGAGTCAGGAAATACTCTATGGCCTCTCGCAGGTTTCACAGCTAGCTAGTTCAGCTGAGCAATTGACACCCCGAAAGCGAGATGACTCTGCATTGAATATTGCCGAACGCCATCCATCAGATCTGGTGAAGCGGAATGGTCTATCACTCTCGAGTAAGAAGACACCTTTGCGGATTGCCCCAGCAACTTTAATCCATACATCACAAGCAAGAAGTCAATCGCATCCCCTCCCAAAAAGCCCAGTGGAGGTTAAAATGCTCAAACCTAAAAGAAATGACCGATCACGAAGCTTCGATTCTCCGTTGCCACCAGGCAGTTTGAAGTATCGCAGAGTCAAGCGCAAAGCACCAACCCCGGTCGAGGGCAGCCAGGATGGCGATACAAGTATGGTTATTGAGAAGCAGAAGAGACCTGAGGTGGCCCCTCTTCAATCAACAGAGGTTCAAGATGACGCACACAAAAAAGACGTGGTATCTCCTGGTAGCCAAGCTCTGAATTATGTCGACCTAGCTAAGAACCAGTTTTCAGCCTCTGATTCTGGGCAATTGTTGCAGCCGCCTGGCTCCGTGCCAATTATTGAGATAACCGACGACGACGCAGATGAGAATTCAGAGGCAAAATCATTGGATAGAGATGTCGACGATCAGGCACCCACACATGCCTCTGTTCCTCCAATCTCGCCAGCTAATAAGGATGGGGCCAATGAATTGGAAGCCAGACACGAGAGTTGTCCGAAACAAATAACTGATGGTAGTGGAAGCGAAAGCAGCCTTGATGCACCTGCTATACCTTATCAAGAAAGCGCAGAAAGTGAGGGCCTCATAGCCAGCCAACAGGCCCCTAGGACTCAGCCGACCCCCATCAAAACTGCAACAGAGACAAACAGCGGAGATGTTGAACACAGAGAAGAAGTCCCTTCTTCCAAGGCTACAACTAGCGTCGTCCCTGAAGAACCGACCTCTGAAGATGTTACATTATCACTAGACCCAGGCTCTCCACCAGCATCTCCTGAGCTGACAGACAATGAGTCCACGCTCGTGCAAATATTACAACATGCATCACAAGGGCCTAATTCGAAATCCTCGCCGTTGCCGCCATTGCCTGATATTGTCGACGATGACCAATTGTCAGAGGCAAGCTTCATGTCAACCACTGAAGAGTCTATTTCGAAATCCCTACCCGCGCCGGCTGATGTCGAAGATGATAAAGGTTCAGAGGCAAGCTTCGAGTCTGCTCCAGAAGAGGTCGACTCCCTTCCTGTACCACAGAGTCCCTGGGCAGTTGAGGAGGATCTGCCTGTACCCCAATCCCTTTCGATCGAGCCTACCGTAGGTGCCGGAAATTTCTCAATGAGCCAAAGCAAAGACGCTGCTCTACTGCTCGCAGATACCGAATCACGCTGGTCTGCCGCCGGTTCGTCCGTCCACAACGTCGAATTATCCGTCCACAATCCCGAACCGGCTGACTACAACCGCGAACCACCCCAGTCCAATGAACTCGTTTTCAGCGGCCTTGCATCTCCGGGGTTGGTACCGACAGGTTCTGCTCCGCCATCCCCGAAAAATCTCTCGCCGCGCAAGTCTCACACTCCCCAATCGGCCAGGGTCGGAAACCACGACCTCCTCCCTCTATCCAACCCCTGGGCGAACAACACACAGAGCCCAGTAATACATCCACGCCCCATAAAACGTAAGAAGCGCGTCTCTTTCAATCCTCCGCCACTCGACAGCGACAACGAAGACAAACAACCAGACCAGCCAAGCAACAAGGCGCCTGAATCACGGGACCTCTCGAGTCCGCCACCACCACCGGAAGCTGAGTCTCTTACAGAGGGAGATAATTCATTTCACCGGAAGCTCAAGTGGACGAGTGGGATACTATCTAGGCGCGCATCGAATGATCAGCTTAGCGTGCCCAGAGAGGATACTGTCCCAGGCAGCCCAGGCGTTTGTGCTATGGCCGAAGCATTTTTGGCTGCTGATGCGAGGGTTCAATCTGCGGATAGCAATTCCGGAGAAGTGCGTGACAAGGATACATTTACCGGGTCTGAGAATTTCGACCTAGTTAAGGACGGAGAACAGCAGGACACAGTCGTCGCAGCTTCCGCTGTGCGAGCTATACCGCTTATGACGGAGAGTCAGCTGATTAACCCCTGGGGAGACGAGGATGAGGCACCCCCGTTTTGTATGGCAGACTGTAGGCCTGAGGAGGATGATGGACTGGTGGAGGACGTGCTAAGTGATATGGATGCGATGCTGGGTGACTGGAATGTTGATACAGAGTTGGATCGTGCGAAGAGGGAAGGGAGAGGGAAGACGGGGAGAGATGAGACTGCCAGGGAGAGGCTAGTGGAGGCGGGCTATTAATGTATAATTGGAAGGCTCAGGTCTTGATGCTGAGCTATTTGGAAAGCTGAGGTGTGATGGTACGAATAGACCCGAGTGGTTATAATGGTTGGGGCTGGGTTCCTTGGTGTCGCTGGCTAGCTGCCTTGTATAGAACATCAAACGCTTGAACCATCTCCCATTTATTTTATGGCCATGAATACGAATCACTGTATAATGCACAAGGAATTCAGCGTCATGCTTCATAAACGAATACAGCTTAGTTTCTCAAGCCCTATAGACAACCTCTTCGCCCGGAGCATACATGAGTACCACGACTATCGCATTCCCTCCACCAAACACCATACGCCATTGTTAAACCCTAACAGCCTTTATCTCCGACTTAGACAGCAACCTTCTTTTTCGACTTCTTAGCCTCAACCTCATCCTTCATCTCGATATCCTCAGCATCAACGATCAACGAGTCCCTAGTCCTCTTCAAACCCTTCATCTTCCTGGTCTGCAGCTCCCCAAGATCCTGCTTGCCGAGATGTATCCTTCCGACCTTGTCACCCACAATATCAGTCGAGATGTTCTTCTTCGGCCTCTCCAGCGTTGTCCTGGCCTTCCTCATCGCCTCCTTGAGCATCGCCTCCTCAGCATCCTTCATCCTCCCAATACGGAAGTCCATGCGAGGTCCCATCTCCTCAACCTCCACACGGGGAAGCTTCTGTCCGCTCTTCTTGGTCTTAATCAGGTACACTCTGAGGTGGATTTTTGGCTTCGCCTCCTCCCCATCGACAGTGTCGCGTGCCGCGATAGACACCAAGTACTGCAACCCCTCCACATCAACCTTCTCAGCCGGCTCGCCCTTGAAGAAATCCGTGAAGAAGCTCTTCGCCATCGTGTACTCGTTCGGGATCGGGCTCTCAAACGGCGTACCGCTGAACAAAAGCATGGGCTTGAGTCCCACAGCGCACTTCTTGTTCTTGAACTGGCTAAGCAGGCGCAAGCTATCCGGATCGAGATTCAGCTCTAGCATATCGAGGACCTTGTAACCGAAGGTACGCACGAGCGTCAGCGCATGCGGGCGCTTCTTGCTGGAAGAGCCGAAGACGAGCAGCGAGGCGTCGTTCTTCTCGCTGAAGAACTCGAGGGATGCGGCATCCTCGAAGGGGTGGATCTCGTTCTTCTTGGTGAACTTCTGCGCTAGGGGTCGGCGCAGCGAGTACAGGTCTGTGAGCGCATCTTGGGTCTTCTGCGAGCACGAGGTGCCGCGGAGGAAGAGCGCTTTCTTGGGGTTCTCGACGGGCTTGGGGGCCTTCTTGTCGAGGGCGCGCTTGGAGCGGGCGTTGCGGGGTTTTCTGTCAATGGGTTAGTTTTTAATCGCCTTGTGGGGGGAATTTGCGTTTGGAAACGTACATTTGGCGGAGCATTGTGATGTTGTGTTGTCTCCAGGATTCTGCTCGTCGCAAGCTGCCCTCATAGAAATCTGGGAAAAAGTTCTCGAAATGTTCAAATCGATAGTGGTCACGTGGAGATAATGCTCAACGTTGGGCGCTAGTTAGTTGTGCCTTATAAGTTAGGTCGTCTCTGTCACAAGGGAATCATCAAGTCCACCGTATTTACCAAAGCATCCCTGTAGTTTGTGGGGTAAGGCTTTGGACCATCCCACCCGAGTTATCGAGAGGTAAAGCCGACTCGGCCTACGATTATCTCCAACGCCGAGAGCATCATCGTTCTCCAACTCCAACCGGCGCTCACTATATTACTACGCCTATAACGACCTCCCCATTGTTTACTTTTTATATTCTTTGATACCCATGCAGATTTGCCAATAGCTAACCTGGCTTTCTGCTTTTGAAGTGTCTTTGCGCTGAGCGACGTTATCTGAGATCTCAGCCGAGGCACATCCGCCAAAATGGCGACGGCTAACGCAGTATACGTGAGTAAACGACGTTGAAAACCACAACACTTCGTGATGGAATGGCACTAACAAGAGGGAATATAGAAAGCTCTCAATGAGATAGTGCTCAACCCTAAATATGCCGACTTATTCGCCCTCGTGAAAGCCGCGCGCAATGGTGCTGTTTATGGTGCCAAAATCCGCTTTCCCCATGCCTTGGTGTACGCATCCTCTCCCACCCTCGCCTCTCCTCCTTTGGCAAGCAAACATACTGACAATGATTCCATAGCATGATCTTTCTCTTCCGCTCCGGAACGTAAGTTACAATCCCCCATCTCCCTTTCTACCCAAAGACCTAAAGCTAACCGCCCCTCCCTACAGATTCAGAGAAAAGGCCCGGCTAGTCTACAAAGCCACGCGCACACACGCCCAAAACCTCGCCCGCTTTGCGGTAATCTATAAAATGGTCATGATCGCGCTCCGGCGCCTCGGCCCGACCGGCAAGGAGGGCCCCTACGACACCTTCTTCGCCGGGCTGATGGGCGGATACGTCGTGTTCGGGCAGCGCAACCCGCGCACGGGCAAGGTGTCCAGCGTGAGCCAGCAGATCGTGATATACATCTTTGCGCGCGTGGTGCTGGGACTGGCGAAGCTGAGCGTGGAGCCGAGCACGGGGATCGTGACGAATGCGCAGCTGTCGAATAAGATTAAGGATAATGCGTGGCCGGTGTTTGCGGCTATGAGCTGGGGAGCGGTGATGTATGTGTTTAGGTGGCACCCGGAGAGCTTGCAGTCGAGTTTGAGGAGCAGTATGAGCTATATTTATGTGCAGAGCGATCATTGGGATAGCTTGAAGACGCTGGTGTGGCATAATAAATAGGTGTCTGGAGAGTGGTGGTTGGGGCTTGGGGATATCGAGGGTGGCATGTTGTATTCATGACGGGTTCATGAATGATGTTACGAGTAGGTTGCCGTCTGAGGATCTAGGGACCGTGTTGTAGAGACATATGGATCTCTCGCAAAGTTGGTTGAAACAGCCATGGCGCATAGGATCATATTAAGAATTGTAGATAGGCGCGCATATCAATAAATAGATTTTGCTCAAGAGACTGATCTGTACTCGTGCCGCCCACCATTCAAAAGAGTGTCGATAACAGCTGGGTTTACAATAACTCTGATCAAAATAGATGCACCCAGTCACTCAGGGCTATAATCAATAAGTTGGTCACTTATAAATAGAGCCAAATAGATAGATTCTATTAGCTTCAATTACTCGATCCAATAAAATATAAAAACTTTCGATTCTGGTATTTCCATTCCTCGACGTCCCCGCATCTCAATCATTTTATTCATAAAATCAGAACTGGCATATATGCATCCGATCTCCACGAAGAGGATATACTACCACGATACTGTCATACTCATCAAAGCCGATCCACAGAACATAAAAACCTTAAAAACGGAACGCTAGATACTCAAATCCACGAAATCAGTCCGCTCTCAACAGATCGGTCGCACTAGATTTCCCCGTGACTCAAAACTTAATACTCGACATCGTCAGGAGCAAAGGCTTCGCCATCGGCGCCGACCTCCTCGTAATCTCTCTCGAGAGCGGCCAAATCCTCTCTCGCCTCGTTGAACTCGCCCTCCTCCATGCCCTCACCGACGTACCAGTGCACGAAGGCACGCTTGTTGTACATCAGATCGAACTTGTGGTCGAGACGGCCCCACGCCTCCGCGATGGCGGTGGTGTTGCTCAACATGCTAACGGCGCGGTCGACCTCTGCGAGCGCACCGTCTGGGTTGGAAGCAGATGCTGGGACAACGACGGGCTTCTGGTAGTTGATACCGATCTTGAAACCGGTAGGGCACCACTCGACGAGGTTGAACGACTGCTTGGCCTTGAGACTTGCGACGGCGGCGTTGCATTCGCGGGGAACAACATCGCCACGGTACAGGAGCGCGACGGCCATGTACTTTCCGGCACGCGGGTCGCAGACGACCATCTGGTTGTTGGGCTCGAAGCACTGCAGGGTCAGCTCCTGGACCTTGAAGCTCTCGTGGCTGGACTTCTTGGCGGAAATGACAGGGGCGTAGGAGACGAGAGGGTAGTGGATGCGAGGGAAGGGGACGAGGTTGGTCTGGAACTCGTTGAGATCGACATTGAGCGCGCCGTCGAAGCGGAGTGAGGAGGTAATCGAAGACACAACCTGGGCGATCAGGCGGTTCAGGTGCTCGAAGTTGGGGCGGGGAATGTCGAGCGAACGACGGCAGATGTCGTAGATGGCCTCATTGTCGACGAGGAAAGTGCAGTCCGAGTTCTCAATGGTGGAGTGGGTGGAGAGCACGGCGTTGTATGGTTCAACAACGGCGGTGGAGACGCGAGGAGATGGGTAGATGGCGAACTCGAGCTTGCACTTCTTGCCATAGTCGGTGCTGAGGCGCTCCAGAAGGAGGGAGCCAAAACCAGATCCAGTTCCACCACCGAACGAGTGGAAGATTAGGAATCCCTGGAGTGATGAGCAGTTATCTATATAGATGTTAGTTAGGGAACGCATTCGTGTTTACGATGCAATTGGCAGATATAAATGCAACCAAGATCGCATAAAAGCCGCCCCGTTAAGGGATGTAGGCAAGATATAGGCATAGTCTTACCGGCGACGCGTCGGACTTTATCAACCACAGTGTCAACCAACTCCTTGCCAATTGTGTAGTGGCCTCTTGCGTAGTTGTTTGCTGCATCTTCCTTGCCGCTTACGAGAAGCTCGGGGTGGAATAGCTCTCGGTAGGTGCCAGTGCGAATTTCGTCGATTGGGCTGGGGTCGAGATCGACAAAGATAGATCGGGGAACGTATTTTCCGCTTGCAGTCTCGTTGAAGAAGGTCTCGTTGGAACCGGTTTCGGCGATATCTCTAGCCTCGGGATCTGGGCGACCATCGGGCAAAAGGCCATGCTCAAGGAGATAGCTAGGAACAAGTTAGAAAATGAACAAAAATTATTAAAAAATATTAAAATTCACAAGTACTTACAGCTCCCAAGCAGCATTTCCAAGCTGAACACCAGCTTGGCCAATGTGGATGTGACAGATCTAAGCTCCGTGTCAGAACAGCGAGTCCGCGCTAACGAAATGCTCACCGACTCTCACTTTGGAGAGTATAATGAGCAGATAGTACGGGTTAATAGGTCTTACTTCGCCCCTCATTGTGTCCAAAGAATATATTCAAATGATCAATATGGTGGGTAGTATCGGGTATCAATTAAGCACAACTCGACAAGAGAGCGACGTCTTGCTGTGCAATAAGATGTGGTTGTTAAAAGGAAAGGGGGTAAATGGGGTCAATGGTGGGGTTGTGGTGTTGGTTAGTAGCTTAGTCATCAATCACATGATGTGTATGCTTGCCCATCAAACAACGATAGGGCTGTTTATGAGGTAAACTATGTTATGGTGTTTAAGGTGTGGATTACAGGGGTATGGAATCGCGTGGGAGGGTTCTCCCAGTAGCAATAGCCTCTCCCAGGAGGGTTCTTCCCTGAATGATAGGGTCTTAGGAGAAGCCTGCTCTCAGGAGGCTTCTCCTAAGGTAGGGATTCTCACAGGGGGGGATTCACGTGAAAGATAGTTGAAGAGTTGGGGTATTTGCAAATAGCTTATACAAACTGCCTATTTATCTTAATATACTTATATTATACAATCTATATAAGAATTAGGTAGATTGCCAGTAACCAACTTACCAAGCACATCGCCCTAAAACACTCTTTGGCCACGCCCTTATACAGTATTTCCTTCCTTCTTCTAACAACAAAATGGCCAATCCAAAGGCACCGGGAAGGAAGAAATACTCCACTGGCACTTCGGCAGTGCCTAGCACGCGCTGAAACTCGGGGACATATAACCAGAAAAATACCAAGACAAGTGCAAAGCCCATCGCTGGGAACAGGAGCCAATTCCTAGTTTCCTTCCTAAATAGAGGCGGATGCTGAAAGATGCTGAGCCTGCGTGTGCGTACTCCGAGCAGGTTAAACCACTGCATTACAACGAGATTTACGAAGTAGATCGAAGATCCGATGGCGAGTTTCGAGGCGACGAAATCAGCATCGAGGTTGTCAGGGATCGCGCCATACTGGAACCAGAAGACAGAGAAGGGGATCCCTTGGCGCTCGAGATACCAGAAAGCCATGGCAAAGGAGGCGATCGATTCGAGGACACCGATAAATGCATAGGATTGCACCATGAGCTGCCAGTTGACGAGACGGTCCACCTTGGGATTGCGTGGGCGGCGGAGGAGGACGTCGGCCTCTGGTGCCTCGTACGCAAGAACAATCGCAGCAGCACAGTCTGTGAAGCAGCAGATGATAATCATCAAGAACGAAGACAAGATTTGCGGGAGGCCGAAGATGACATTGCCAAAGACGGGCCAGAACTCGGAAAAGGATCCCGCGGGGAGTAGGTAGGCGATTGTCTTCTTGAGGTTATCGAAAACGACGCGACCGTACCGTACTGCATGAACGATAGCCGAAAAGGATTCTAGCAAAACCATGTCCGCAGCCTCGATTGCTATGTCTGATCCGCTACCGAGTGCGATTCCGATGTCGGCTGCTTTGAGGGAAGGGGCGTCGTTGACTCCGTCACCAGTCATACCAACGATTTCGTCACGGCTTTGGAATTCCCGCACAATGCGGAGTTTCTGCTCGGGAGTGGTGCGAGCGAACACGATCTCGTCATATCGACAGAGTTGGTCCCATTGGCATTCGTTGAGAGTGATCAGCTCTGGGCCGCTGACGACGATTGAAGTTACAGGTTGGGGGGTCGGGTCGGATGATTTGTTAATAGATGAGGGTGCGGACACTTCATCGCGAGTTAGTACGGCGACAGTCTTTACTGCGCCTGGCGGGTTGGTAATGATGCCGCATTCGGCAGCAACAGCTTGTGCAGTCAACGCAAAGTCTCCGGTGACCTGAATAAAGCGTTAGAACCTTGCTCACTAGATTCTTTGTATATAACGCTTACCATAAATATGCGAATACCAGCTTGTCTGAGAATGCCCACTACCGAGGGTATCTCGTCGCGAGGAGGGTCGACGATGCCAACAATCCCAACAAAGGTCAAACCAGTCCTGGATTGCTCTATTATCTCGTCTTCAAACTTAGCATCAGCAGGAGTTGATTGAATTTGCTCATGACGTAGAGTTTTGCGACCGAGTAAGATTACACGTTTGCCCTGGGAAGACCAGCGGTCCTTGATGCAAGATATGCTAAAGCGGGTGGCTTCATCTAGGGGTTTGCTAACACCATCCCGGTCTACGAACATAGAGCATCTACCGATGAGGACATCTGGAGCTCCTTTAATCGTCAGGAGGCTTATAAGGTTAGCATTTGCTGTATTCAAGACACCGATAAACTTACGTGTCATTCTGTCGGAATTCATTCGCCTCCGTGAGTGATAGAGCTAGATCCAAACCGGCCCTATCAGCTAGAGTAAAGGTCCTAATCATATACTTGTTCTTGCTATTGAAAGCGAGCTCAAAAGACTTAACCCATGATTCTCGGACCTCTGTAACTGGCCCAAGAGACTCTGAGAAGCGAAGTATAGCCTGATCGGTGGCATCCCCATGTATTTTCCGGTCGTGGAGAGGCAATTGGTACGTAGCTGCATCGAAGTTTCCGGAGTTGCACAACCCAGCAATGGTCCGCAATTGAGAGACGGAGTTTTGGCGGTCTGCATTTTTCTGACGGATCATTTCATCATGGCTACCCTCGACACTCATGTCAAAGGCACCAATAGCAACTTCGGTGACGTACATTTTGTTCTACGGAGCCTGTTAGTTTCATTATGATATCGCGTTAAATATAGAACTCACCTTTGTCAAAGTACCAGTCTTATCTGAACATATTACAGAAACTGAGCCTAGGGTTTCCACAGTCTTGAGGGACTTGCATAAGATCTTGTTTTTTCGCATGATGTTAGCAGTGATTGTTAGACTGGCAGTGACTGCGATTGGCAACCCTTCGGGGATAAAGGCAATGGCGACACTGACGCAGCTTACGATGAGCGCAGGCACTGAGATCCAACCAGGGTGGTTTTTACGAAGATATGCAGCCCTAATAAAGTTAGTCGAGGATTACCATCGTGGATTTGCGAAAACTAACCAGACAATAATGAAAAGAACTATCATCGTCACCATGATGGAGATAATGACAAAGACAAAGTTGAGAACTTCCTTCTCTAAAGGTGTCATACCGGTCGAAGGTTCGTTGGTTAGCTTTGCAATCCGACCAAAGACTGTCTTGTCGCCTGTGCTAACAACTACACCGAGGCCACTTCCTGCTATGCAATGAGTGCCCTGTAGTCCAATGCATCGGGTCTCAAGGAAATTTGGATCGGTGCTGTCAACCGTTCCCGGAAGAGGTGCAGATTCACCTACATGTACATGTCAGCTGCTGTATCTTTTTTACCGCTATTAGACGTACCAGTTAGAATAGACCTATCAAACTTCGCATCCGAAGAAACTTCGATGAATCGCACATCAGCGGGAAGTTTGTTGCCGGCCTTGATATACAGAATGTCTCCAGGAACTATATCGCTAGCAAATACTGTAGCTTGGATGCCGTCCCGCAATATGATGCAGTGATCGGGAAGCATAGTAGTGATTGATGCCATGACACGCGACGAAGACCAATCTTGCCACGCGTTAAATGCAGCCTGGATAACGAAGACAGCGACAAGGACAATGGCGAGTGCTAGGTTAGCAATAGCCGGTGCCGGTTCTCCGAGCGGTTTCCAAGATATGAAGACGAGAATACCACCGATGAGGAGGATGCCTCCAAATCCCTTGAAAAAGTATCCAAAAACTTGCTTTGTATAATGTGTCGGTGGGTGAGAGGGGACATTTTTGCCGTACTCGGATATGTTCTTCTTTGCCTGCTCTGCGGAAAGACCTCGAGTCTTCGAGGTCGAAAGACGCTCGAAGATTTCTCCGGGAGAGACCATATGCCAATCAAGGTTCTCAAGTTCTATAATATTGTTAGTTTCTAGGCAGTCTCTCGTATCTCGCTGTAATACCTTTGGCGGCAGACTTTTTATGCTTCTTGGCCTTTAAGAGCTCTTGATCAATACTCTCGTCGATTTGAAAAGACCTGTACAGCGTAAGTAATCGGCCAGTAATAGTATATAGCCGCAACCTACACGGCTCGGTATTGAATAGGGAGTGCGTGTGAAGGATCAATTGATCCCCGGCGGCTGTGGCTGCTGTGAATCGAGAATTGCGAGTTTGAGCGATGAAGCGCGCGAGGACTCGAGGCCAATTCGATATCATCTGCGTTCCATTGAATGCGAGGCCCTTCTTTTTCTAGAGGATTCGCCATGTTGACTTGCGCTTTGAACTCGAAATTTCGGCGCACGATATGGGATGAGTGAAAAAGGGGGATGAGTGGAAGGTTAGACACAAATACGATGGGAGTACAGGGCGGACTCGCTGGTGAAAAGCAGGTACCGACCGGTTTTCCAAAGAATCTACTCCCTTTAAATAAAAATGAAAACTGAATTCTACCTTTTTGTCTCATATCATCCATCGATATGCGAGATTTAGAATCGACCTACCATATACTAGTGCTTTTCAGTGATAGTCACCTCTTGAGCTGAGTCTTTGGTGCTTCATCTACCGACTTCGTTTTGATAATGGGGCACAGTTCCTAACATGAGGGATTTTAGCATATGCGGGATTTCAGGTCTTCTAATGCTTTCTGGTTTTTAGCATTGCTAGCTCAGCGGTAGCTTGATGGGTAAGGAGATAGCTTACGGAAAGGGCACAGCTAGCAATAAAAGCCTCATAATAAGGATGACGCAACTAAGAATTTGCACAGCCTCCGGGAATCTCTTGCTAGCGAAGTTTATAGGGGTAACTGGACATCAAGTCTTACTCATGGCATCCTTTTGATAAGAAAATAGGTAACGGTGTGATAATCTTTTAATAAATCGCTGAATGTCTCTTTGTCTGTTATTCTCCGAAAGTGGGTAAGTGAGCTGCGTAAAAGAGTGATAGAAGCTTCCCTTTTCACCAGCTTTGTAGCCGATACATCGTTAAATAGGGTATAGAAATGCCACCTGTGACATTTAGGTAACTTAATAGCCAGCTTTGCTTTAATTTAACTCAGATCATGTAAATATTGGAAGGCTTAGCCGTAATTAGAATGACCTACAGAATAATGAGTCTCTGGCACGCCTTAAGACCCTTATATTAAGGTTTTCCGGAGCGCGTTGCTCTGCCAACACGCGGCAGCGATAAGCCAGAAGCAGGCGCGTGTTTGGTGATCGGGTTCATCAGACACGGGTTGCTTTTTGTGCCACGGAAAACCACGAAAAGCCAGCGACCTTAGACGACACATACTAACAAGAGATACACATTACGACGAAGCATCAATACGGTTATAGTACGAATTAGCAAAAGTTATCACCAGGCTGTCTGTCAGCAACTCCAAACACTTCACGACGCGCAAATCTCCAGCACAACAACGTCTTACCCTCCATGTCGCATAACAGATAGCAACATCGGAATCAAGCAACAACAATCCGCGATGGAGAGTGCCTGGCTGGATTCTCTTTCGGAAGATTGGATTTCACAGCCAAACTCCGAACATTCTCCCGCAGGCTCCCTCCCATCACTTCCAGGAAGCACGCCACCATCATCAAATTCTGTTCAAGAACGCCCCTTCGCAAGTCGCATACCAGTCCTGAAGTCTTTGGGTCAGCCCAGCCATGACTCAAGCGCCCTGCCATTGAGTGAGCGAAGTCCGAATTCGTATAACGTTCCCATACCACATACCTCGAAACAGAGTTCGAAATTGCGAAACGAAATTTCAGGTGCCGGGCAAGACAGAAGGGTTTCGAGAACCCTGTCCGTATCATCTTGCCAATCTGTTCAGCATCATACAGTGCAGCATAGGTCAATAAGCTCATCACCACAAAAGTCGCGAAATACCCCGGAATGGAAGAAGAGGCTGCTGCATGGAGACGTTGCCTACGGGGACCAGCGTGATTTGTTCAGTCCAGTCGGTCTGGAGAACATATTCAAGCCACCGCCACCAGCAAGGCAATCTTCAGCCAAATCATTGGAACTACAATCCAAGTCGGAGGATGTGACAATGCGATCAAGTCCTCCTCCATACAAACCTAAGGAGGTGCCACAACCTTCAGAACGGCAAGCTCCAAAACCCATAAGTTACAAATTAGCAGATACCGGCAGCGACCAATTCTCAGAATGCGACCTGAGCCAAAGTAGTAGCTTTCGACCGCGGAATACTGTCAGCCGGAAAGCGTCGAGTCGAACCCCCTTGGTCCACGACGTTGCGCTGGAGGAAGCTGATGTTGAGGAGGACTCAGGGGGAGAGAATGACGAGATTGAAGATTTGGAGCTTTCGAAAGGAATGGACAGCGATGCCCATCTCCAAGTTACCCCTCAGAAACAGGATATCGATATTTTGAGCAAACGGCAACCGAAATCTCCACTCAAGGATCCCACGCCTAAACGAAGGCGAACATTACACGACTCCGATATTGACAATCTCTCGATTGACAATGTCGTCTACAATTCGGTTCTCGAAAGCCATCAGAATATCCAGTCTGTTATTGGCAAGAAGAGGAAGGATGCCAGACATGGTAACGATAACGAATCCGCAAACCCTGAAGTCATGGCTACGCGCCAGGTCCTCCAGCCTCGCACACTATCTGTGAACCAACGGCGCAATTCCAGCTCCGAGATTGATCTCAACACTGTTTCAAGGCCGCCGCCATGGAGCCAAAAAGAATTGACCGAACAACAGCAAAAGATTGCAAGAGTTCAGGCCGAACTAGACATGACGCGCCCAACGGGCCCTTTTGTTGGGATTAACCATCACATGTCGAACGACAGCCGCAAGCCATCCGTGACTACTCAGGACTTTTTAGATGAAGCCAAAAAGATTATGGCAGGAATTCGAGGAAAATCGCGGCCCCAGAGTGGATTGAATAGCCTCGAGGAGTCGGAATCGGAAATATCCAGCTTGAATGAGGCATCGGAAAACCCCGATCATGAGGACTCTTACCAGGAGTCTACAACAGAGCCATTTTCAAGGCCGCCGAGTCGTGAAGGTGGTGCGCCTGTGCCGCGGCAAGCAAAGGAACAAAGTGATCCAGAACTTCTGAACCACTTGAAGAAGTATGAAGAGTGGAGCGATTTTGATGCATTGGTTGCCTCGTCCATCCCATCAACCGTCCCCGTCAAAACCAACGAAGACGCAGCGCCCAAACAGGATAACAATGAAGACGAAGTTGCTGCAAAGGCTACCGGTTGGACTTTGAATCATGACATGCCTTACGAAAGCGACCCGCCAAACACCCAAATCACAGAATATCCTGAGCTTCAGCGAAAGCGAAAGCATTCTACATCATCTTTACCGGCTGGAGGTGACGACGGGGCTGCCCACTCGCATGGATCGAATCCATCCTCAGGTCACTCAACCAACCGGTCTATCCCTACCGGGTCCTCCAGAAACTCGGATTCTCGACGGATGATAGCACACCACACCGTTTCCCACCTTATCCCAGAACAGCTTGCAGGAATGGTATTCGACCGTGAAAAGGGCATCTGGGTAAAGCGCAAAGCCACTGACCCAAAGATCCTGGGGAATGCGTTACCCTCTGATGACGATGATCCATTTGGAGATATCCCAGATCTTACTGTAGATGAGATACAGGAGATGCAGAGGATACGAGCTGTCACCGCAAAACAGCGCGAAGAATCCCGCCTTTCGATTGTCCAGGAGTACCAAGGCCAGTTTAATTTCTCTAAAGGTGAAGGGCTTGGCTCACATCACGTATTTGGGAGCACTCCTACAACGAATGCGGCCAAAAACAGTGGATCCGAACCGTCAATTTCTGCGCCGCCTACATCAAGCGGCGGCATTCCAGACACGCAAGTGACGACTTGGGACGAGCAGCCAGAAGCTGCTTCCAAATCTGATATCCAGGCCGTTGCCGACACAGACCCGATAGCTACTACCCGCGAAAAAACCCTGAAAGAAGTCATTGAAGAAGATGCCGAGGAGGAAATTTCAATCAACGAGAGCAGGTCACAAGTATGGAACGATGTCAAACCTCGACGAAGTGTAACCATTTCATTCTCATCGCCATTTTCGTCTATGATGCAGGATAACTCGAATGAGCACCCAGCGTCTCGTATTTTCGATCACTACCATGAAGAGGAGCAAGATGTGAGCTTCAATGGGCGAGCCGAAGCTTCCAGGTTTCAGCAACGGGAATCCGCAACCCAACTTCGATCGTCCCAACGCGGTGCGCCTCGTTGCTCTTCCTTTGGCGCACAGAATTTCACCAGGCGTCCCGTGTCCCGCATAGACGAACGCGACGAAGATTCGTTTGCTGAATATATGGAAAATGGAGGTGCCCGGAGGAATCTCAGTATAGCTGTCACGACCCCGATGCCAGTGAGAAACACGTCTCGTCAAATTTCGACCGTCCAGCAGACACCGCATATTGGAATTGGCCATGGCTCTCTCTACCAGCTAAGCCCGCTGTCTGATTTCACTATGAACCATGCCGAAGAATCTTTTGCGTTTGAGGTCAGCTATGTAGCACCAGTGAGCCGTCATCAGCCTGGCTCAAAGAGATCACTATCGATGACTGTCAAAGAGCTCGTTCAGCGTATAACTGATGTGGAGCCTTACGAACCTTACTGGCCACATATCAGGCAGATCGATCTGAAGAAGAAGAAAATACACAGTTTGCACATGTTGAGCAAGTTTTGTGGTCAACTCGAAGAGCTCGACGTATCTGATAACGAGATTTCTCAACTCGATGGGACTCCAGAAACTATCCGGAACTTGCGCATTACGCACAATTCCCTGACGGACCTGACCTCGTGGCAACACTTGAGGAATCTCCAGTATTTGGACATCTCGAACAATGACCTTACTACGTTGGAAGGACTAAAAGATCTAATTCATCTACGCGATGTCCGCGCAGACAACAACAAGATCGAGTCGGTGAATGGCATCCTCGGTCTTGACGGTCTTATCAGTCTCCGCTTAAGGAACAATGCCGTCCACGCCGCAGACTTCACTGGGTGCAACCTTCCTCGACTGATGGACCTTGACCTCAAGGGGAATAAACTGCAAGCTATTACTGGACTGGAAGATTTGCGATCCCTTGCAACTCTCCATCTGGAAGATAACTGCCTGGAGACTTTTAATGAGGGCTCCAGCCACACTTACCATGGATTGAAGTATCTCAAGCTTAGCGGCAACAATCTCCAACAGATCGACGTCAGCCACTATCCCAACATCCGCCTACTGTACTTGGACCGCAATCGCCTTGGGAAAGTCACTGGTCTTCTGAAAGCAAAACACATTGACAGCCTCTCAATGCGCGAGCAGCGAGAATCGGTAATTGACATGTCATTCCTCGACCAATGTTTTGAAGTCAGGAAGCTCTTCTTATCGGGCAACCTCCTGCCCGACTTCGCGCCTCGTGTCGATTTCCTCAACCTGCAATACTTGGAGCTCGCAAACTGCGGCCTAGAATCTCTTCGGGCCGAGTTCGGGCAGATGATGTGCAATGTACGAGTGCTGAACTTGAACTTCAACGCGCTGCACGACCTCAAGCCCCTTCTAGGCATAGTGCGTCTCAAGCGTCTTCATATCTCTGGGAACCGCCTCACTCGGTTACGGAAGACTACTGGTGTTCTCAGCCAGTTCTCGAGTCTGTCAAATGTGGACATCAGGAACAATCCTGTGACGCTAGGCTTCTACCCTCCCGTCACAGAGACGAGAGTTGCTCTTCTTCAGCGCGCAGAGGAGGATGGCGAGGTGGCTGTCGAGGACCCGTTTACACTGCTTGATGCGGATGAGGTGAAGGACAAGGCTTATGCTGGGCGACTGGATATGGAGACTAGGATGAGGAGGAGGGTCTATGAGATGTTGATGGTGGGTGGGTGTCAGAGACTGAAGATGCTGGATGGGTTGCCAGCCAATACGGAGGTCGCGAACGTCAAGGATGCCGTTTGGGATGAACTTGTCAAGATTGGGCTTGTTCAAAATACTGTGGGGCAAATCGAAGCTCCGGCAGCTGAGATGGCGCCGCAAACTCAGGATGAGGAACAGAAAGGTGGGGACGTAGATCCCGTGCAGGATGAAGTAGTGGAGAAGAAAGAGGAGCAGGTGGTGGAGGAGAAGAAGGAGGAGGAGCGGGAGAGCCAGTGGCCGGCTGAGGATAGTTTTGCTTGAGCGTTTTTATGTGACGATGTTTAATGACTTGGTTGAACAATACCATGAGGGGGGGCATTGGGTGGAGTTTTGTTGGAACTTAGCTGTTTTACTTTTGTATAAACAGGGGCGTCTTTTGATTGTCGTTTTTTAGGTAGAGAAGCCGGCTATGGAGGTTTATCGATGTTGATTGTCAAATCAGACTCATGAGATTGCAGAGTTCCATCCAGTGTCTGTTATTACGTTTGTCAGCCCTATATTGAGAGGGCTGAGAGGTGGCCAGTGACAGCCATGCCCGTTCCGCGTGGGTTTCATTTCCACGACGTCGCATCCTTCCCGTGTCTGGATATTGCGGTGCTAGCGTGTGGTCTAGGATGCTTGTCTTATAATGCCGCGTTTTAGTTCCCTGCAGCGATCTCGTCGTCCATGGTTCAAAATATCACAAATCAACAAACTATAAAGTCATATAAATTCAAAATTCTTCATGGACCCTTCACAAACTGTATCTGCCGTTGTTTATGTATGACCCAAACAAGCCCCCACATTCCTATCTGATACATCCGCTGCCGCCAAGCAAACGCTGCACGCGGATACGATCGTTGTACCTGGAAGTACCTTCCAATAATAAGTCCGTTGACATGCACCTTCCCGCCACAACACGTCGTCCGGCCCAACGTTGCTTATTGACCGCGGTGGCTTATTATTGAATTTATTTCCATCCCATCCCTCCTTCCCCCGCGCGGAATGCAAATTGCCAAGCCGCAATTAACCTCCAACAACAGCCTTACTCTCGGCATCCCAGGGCATTGCTGCCTCCTCCCGCTCTCTTCCCCTCTCTTCCTTCTCCCACCATGAACTCCTCCTCCTCTTCCTCCTCCATAACAGAGGCCTCGCGCGCCAGGATGCGGCCTATTCCAGTCCACCCGTCGCGGCTGCTGCCACATCAACAGATGCATCGCGAGGGCCCTGTGCCAAGGGCGCCGGGGGAGCGCGAGCCGGACTTCTATGAGCGCATGACGCCGCGGAATCAGCGGCTGACGCAGCTTTATGTGTTTGCGGCGGTCGCGTCGGCGGTGGGGTTGTATATGCTGGTGTGGAGTCTGGGGTTGATCAAGTCGGAGAAGTTGTTCAGTGAGGCTGCGAAGACGCACTTGTTGGCGCCGTATGGGTGGGCGGGTTATGGGTTGGTTCTTGCTGCTGTAAGGAGTTCACTGGGGGATGAGATTGAGTATTGAAGTGCTGACTGAGGAGTCTAGTTCGTGGCTGCGGTGTTATTTAGCTTCGCCAATGTCATACGCATCGTCTCTGTCGAATCGCCGCTCCCAGAAATCTACGCTGCAGCTGCTACTGGCGCCATCTCTGCGCTCCTCGTCATCTTTGGCATCATCAGCTACTCCACTACCGTCAATGCAGGCGCCGAAGACGGCATCCCGTACGACATCTGCACCGCCCCCGGCGCGGACCCCTGGAAGCGACTCCCCTGCGACGCCGCAAGCAAGAAGCGCTTCCTAGTCCAGCTGGGCGGGCTTATCTGTGCAGGAGCAGCCGCGTGAGTACCATTCCCATCCCAAATCATCCTGCTTTCATCCACCTTGGCTGCACACCTTGGGGGGTATCTGTCATCTCAAGCTTTCCTTACGTAAACTGCGGTCAATTGCTGACGTGTAACCCTCCCACAGCTTCTTGTGCTTCTTATTATGCGTGCTGCACGTGAGCGAGTTCCGGAATGAGAGGAGTCAGGGAGGACTCTATGCAAGGACGAGGGGATATACGAGGCTTAGTCTCAACCCGTATGAGGTTCAGGATGAGGATGAAGATGCGGGCGCTGCTGGACCGAGTGTGCACCTCAAGTGAACTATTGCGAGTTGAATATCGAGATAGGAACAGACAACAGAGGAGGACCGCATGGCGACGGATTCCTGAGAAGGACTAACCAATGACTAGAACGGGGAGAAAGGAGCACAGCGATTAGGACAATCTTTGGACGGGAACATGACTTGCGTGGGACTTTGGTTGGGAGGGTAATTTGTTCTGATTTGCATAGTTTTGGAGGCGTACGATGCACCCGAGGGGGATGGTGTATATAGGAGTCTCGGCAGCGGTTGATGTCGGGAATAATGATAATCCACAATGGCATCTCACCTGAATTTGTGCTACTGGGTTCGATTTCTCCCTACCGTTTCCAGGCGTGGTTATGCGGTCGTGAGTGTCAAGGTGTTGGGTATAAACAGAGCGCGGCCGCCCTCCCTTCCAAGATTCGTAGACTTCTGATTCCACTTGCATTCTACACGGACAATGGTACACACTTTATGTCCGATGAATAAGGGGGTGTGGAATGGAATGCATCAGTGGCCTTGACAGGTCTTCTCTGGTGTTCGACTCAGTTGTATTGTTGACGTTGTTCTTGTTGTTGGAAAGATGCTGCTGTCACAACGCTATTGCTGTCGAGTATCTCTTCTTGCTGGGGGTTATTACTGTCAAGCAGCTCCTCTTGCCAACATGTCTGCTGTTGCCACGATTATAAATCATGGGTGTATCGCAGGTTGTCTCGAACTCCAGCCTTCTTGGGCACCATTTTCGACGTCGATCTTCCCATACATTTTGAGGATGCACCCAATTGCTCCAGATATCTGATAAGGGAAGCCGTCGAAGAGAGCGGTGCTTCTCTCTACACGTACAGTACATTTGTTGTGCCTAGATTCCGCATTTGTTTTTGCCAAACATGACGAGAACAGGTGAGATCACTTGCCTACTTACAAAAACAAATGCAAAAGGATTCGAGAGTTCAAAAAAGCAAAAGACTCATCAGATCGAAAGAGATCTGATGAGGAGAAAATCACTTGATTTTACTTTTTGATGTTTGTGATAAGTATATTTTATTTATTTTTTGTCGTCGTCGTTGTCGGGAATCGAATTGGTGACCTCTTTTATTCATTTCCAACCCTGGCCAGATTGTCCAGATAGTGGTACTTCCACTACGCCACTGTGCCGCTTGAAAGGAGAGGAGTTAAGTTGAGTTATAAGGGGGTGCCTCGCTTGGTATTTGGGGGTTATTAGGTGGTTGGCCTGAGAAAGGGGGATGATAAAGGGGAAGAGGATTGTAAGCGACAATGGGGAGTTTAAGCGGGAATGGGAAGGAGATTGCTTATACTGTTATATTGCTACATAGATACGTCTTATAATACTCTCTTTGCTCACAACTTAGACTTCCCCTTCGTCTCAGCCTCCCAACCCTGCACCCTCTCCTCCTTACCCCGCGCAACCTTCTCCAACTTCTCCTCATCCGCCGCATCCTTCTTCACTCTCTCCTCATGCCCCTCCAAGTTCGCAATAACCTCCCGATACATCTCCTGCTTCAAAACACCATAAACCCCGCTCTTCGACCTCTGCGTCAACTTCCTCTCCTCCACCAACGCAACAACCTCCTCCCATCCACCCAGCTTATCAACCATCTGCTGCTCCAACGCCTCCTTCGCAGTGAACCTATGCGCCTCAAGAATCAATGTCCTATAAGACACAGGCGACAGCTTGGCCTCGAAAATACCCAACATAGCCGGCTTGAGCGGCGCGCCGAAGTCGAGCTCGTTCAAGCAGAGGTATCCCCTCGAGGCGTTGAAAACGCGGTAATCGTGGTGCATAGCCAACATGAAGCCGCCAGCGAAGGCGTGGCCATTGAGCCAGGCGATGGTGGGCATAGGGTAGGCTGCCAGGCGAGCGAAGAGCTTGTACAGCGTGACATAGTAGCCCGGGGTGCTGAGGGCGTGGTCGAGGTCCAGGCCGTTGCTGTAGAATTTGGTGATGCCGGAGGTGGTGATGACGACGCCGTGGGGGTAGCGGGCTTCGATGATGTCGAGGGCGAGGAGGAAGGCTTCGCAGAAACTGGTGACGAGGCGGTTGTCGGGGGGGGAGGTGAAGGTGAGGAGGTAGGTTTTGGGGGCGGGCTCGGTGACGGTTACGGAGCCGTTGGAGGACTTGATGGGAATGCTGAAGAGCGTCTTTCCTGCTGGGGATGCCATTGTGAATGAGGTGTGGTAGGAATATAGGCTGGCTGTAGCGGATAAGGTGGATTATAGGGATTTAAGTTATTAGAGCTCTTTATATTTTAAAAAGGCGCCGGCATGAAAGCCATCTATGGTCCGGGGAACGTGCCGAGGTCGACGTTGGAATGATTACTTTTCGCCAGCTGTGAGTCCGTCAGCCTTGCAAGGTGCGGGATAACCTCGAGCCCGTATTTCAATGTGACATCTCCCATTGAAGTTAGAAGCATATAGCATGTTAATATATATCTTTATCTATCTTGATAATTAATAATATTTAAAAACCAAGTATTAGCTTTCAAACTATGTCGCAGCGTTCTGCTCCCCACAGTTTTTCACATGCCAGCCATGTGGACTCAAAGCTCAGCCTTCCTAAATGCCTAAGGCTGCTAGTGCAAGGCTACCAAAATGCCCCACAACGCTGACGACGTCAGGGATACAATCTGTCATCGCGCCCACCACAAGACGGAGCTTGAGAAAGCTTCAAAGCCGCAGCAATGACGGGAAAAACGAAGGCGGAACATATCGTCTTCTTCCACCCAGACCTGGGCATTGGCGGCGCTGAACGCCTGATTGTCGATGCCGCAGTCGGCCTTCAGAAACGCGGGCATAAGGTGACAATTTTTACGAGCCACTGCGATCCCCAGCACTGCTTCGACGAAGCGCGCGATGGTATGTCTTGCCATAACTATACTCATAAATACTGAAACTAACAATTGCAGGCACCCTCGACGTCCGCGTCCGAGGAAACACCATAATCCCCGCCACCATCCTCTCGCGCTTCGCCATCCTCTGCGCCATCCTCCGCCAAATCCACCTCATCCTCCAAATCAGCCTGACCTCCGAACTCTCCGCCCTCACCCCCACCGTCTTCTTCGCCGACCAACTTTCCGCCGGGCTTCCCCTCCTCCAAGCCCTCCACCCCAATGTCCGAACCCTCTTCTACTGCCACTTCCCCGACCTGCTCCTCGCCAAGGGGAGGCAGAAGTGGTATAAAGCGCTGTACCGCCTCCCGTTCGACGCTTGGGAAGAATGGAGCATGTCTTTCGCGGCGTCCATCGCGGTAAACTCTGCGTTCACTAAATCGATCGTCACTGCGCAATGGCCTGCCCTCGCTGCCGCTCGCACGCTGTCTATCATCTACCCCTGCGTCAACGTCTCGGACAAGCCTGTTGAGACGACGGATGATAATACCCTTACCTGGCAAGACACAAACATCATCCTCTCCATCAACCGTTTCGAGGCGAAGAAGAACATCGACCTCGCCATCCGCGCCTTCGCCGGGCTGCCCAAACACGCCCGCTCCTCCGTCCGCCTCGTTCTTGCGGGCGGCTATGATCCGCGCGTCACTGAGAACGTAGTCTACCACCAGGACCTGCTCCTTCTGGCCGAAGGCCTCGGTCTCAAGACCGCCACGACCAAGAACCTCGTTACGGCGCTGCGGGTGCCGGATGATGTCGAAGTCCTGTTCCTGCTATCTGTGCCGGGGGGGTTGAAAGATGCGCTACTACGCAGTGCGCGCCTGTTGGTGTATACGCCCGCCAACGAGCACTTTGGCATCGTCCCCCTAGAGGCGATGTTAGTAGGGACTCCCGTGCTTGCAGCGAACACCGGGGGCCCGCTCGAGACAGTAGTGGATGGGGTGACGGGGTGGTTGCGGGACCCAGAGGTGGTAGAGGACTGGACGAAGGTGATGGATTCGGTGTTGCATAAGATGACCGCTAAAGAGCTAGAGAAGATGGGCCAGAAGGGGAGAGAGAGGGTGAGAGCGGAGTTTTCGGAGGAGAGCATGGCGGAGAGGTTGGAGGTGTTGATTGGGAAGATGGGGGCGCCGCCGAGGAGCGTGAGGGGTGCGGTTGTTGCTGTTGTTGTTGTGGGTTTGGCGGTGGTTCTTGGACCTGCTATCGCGGCGTGGAGTTTGTATAGTAGTAGGTAGATATGATACCATCTTTATTCACATTATCTTGCGCGAGGTTAAAATAATGCTCGCGTACCTAATATGCACCTTTCTGTATCCCAGAAACCCCAAAATAAAAGCAAGAACCCAAGTTCCATGCGCGCCAATTCCATATATACACCTTTAATCCAACCCCGCAGCAGCCTCAAACAGCAATACCCCTCTGAGACCACCCTCCCGGTCCCTTCCACGCCCACGCCCACAGCACACACGCAAGCGCCACACTCCCCGACATCGCCCAGAACGTACTCTCATAACACTCACGTCCATAGCAAAGCACATCCGTATCCCTATCCTCCACCCCCCCCTTCTCCGCCGCCCACTGATACACACTACTATACACGACCCCCCACACCGTCGCCCCCAACGCCGGCGTCAGAGCAATAATCCCGAAGTTCGTCCCGAAATTCTCGACTCCCCATATAACACTGATAATAATCGGCGTAATACTAAAAACCGCACCATACCCAGCCCCAACAGCCGACGAAACGATCCAGAATCTCTCGCCGTGGCCCTGCACAAACCCGCTCGCTAGCACGACTTGTCCCCCTGCCATGAGCAGGGAGAAGAAGAGGAGGAAGACGATGCGGGAGATGGTTAGGCGGGAGGGGCCCAGTGATGGCGGCCGGAGGGAGGAGATGGACGCGGCCATGTTTTCGTGGGAGCGAGAGGTGGGCGCGAGGAGGTCGGCGAGCGTCCCGGTGAGGATGCGCGCTATGGTGCCTGTTACGGCGACGATGCTTACGTGCGTGGCTGCTGTGGTTTGTGTCTCGCCTTTGGCGTCTGGGTCGATGGGTGGGTAGAGCGTCCCAATTATAGTGCCGAGGTTATTGACGAATGCCTCGCCGGGGCCGGTGACGAGGAAGAATCCAAGGGCAAGGAGCCACATCGTCGGGTCAGTCAAGAAGATGCGCGTCTCCTCATTGAGCAAGAACGTCTTCTTCCGCGCCTCAAGCGCCTCTCTCGCAGCCTCCCTCGCCTTAGCAGCCGCTGCCAGCCGCCTAGTCGAAGCCGTATCATCCGTAGAATCATGCCCATTAATAGATCCATAATCCCTCGCCGCCTCGCCCCCCCTAAAAAACGCACTATCCTGCAACAACCCACTCGCCTCCAGCGTCTCAAGCGCATCATCAATCAGCTCATCCTCGCCCACAACCTTCAATCCCACTGACCCAAGTAATCCCGCAGCCAACAGCGTCACAGCCAGGAACAGGAAATACATGAATGGCTCCACATCCCCTTTTTCACCCCCAGGTAACCGCTCGTACAACACACGACTCCCAATCTGACTCTGCCACATCCCGCTCAGTCCAAACGCCGCGATCGGCGCCGCGAGCGCGAGGCCCTTGTGCTGTCCGCGCCCGAAATTCTTGGCGCATGTCGTTACGGCGGAGAGGTACATACTCGCTGTCCCCATCCCGATCCCTACAAACGCCACGACCATACACGCGAACGGCCACCCTCCCTGCGTCTCCGGCAATCCCACCTCCGCCGCGCCGCTCCGGTATGTGAATGCCGCGAGTGTATACCCGAGACCGAAGACGACGCCAGCAAAGAGCGACAGCGGCGCAGGCCCGACGCGGTCGCAGAGGTATCCGAAGATGGGGACAGGGAGGTACATAGCCAGCTCCGCGGTGATGGAGACAATATTAACCTGCAACTGGGTATACCGCAGGCGCTCCTGGAAGAGGTGTCCATACAGCGAGTAAGCTGTTATAGAGCCAGCGCAAAGACAAGAGACGATTGCGCTCGCGAAGGCAAGGTAGCGGCGCACATCGCGCTGGTGAGGCGTCTGGTAGCGGTCGGGGAAGTGCATGGAGCTGCTTGAGCTGGCGGGGTGGAGGGTCGAGTTGTCTTCTGGTTCGGAGTCTGATTCGGGTTCGGCGGGGAGTTGGAGGAGGGGTTGGGTGGGGGAGGAGGAGCGGCGGATTATGTGGCGGGGCATTGGGGGCGGTTGGTGGTCGGGGGGACCGCTGTGAGGTGGAGGAGGTTTTGAAGGGAGGACTGTGTCCTGGGTTTGTGTGTTGAGGTTTGTATCGCAGAGGTTTCGATGCGGTTGTCGTTGTTGGGCGTTGGATATGTTGGTGGTTGGTGGTTGCGTCGTTTCCCGTGGTGACTGTGTGCGTGATCTGCTCTGACGAGTGCGGCCGCCGGCCCGATCCACCAAGGCTACGGTAGCCTACGCCACTACGAGACAAGGGTGCTTTATCATGATAAGAGCTCAGAGGCAACGAAAGGCCTCTCATGCGAATCCAATTAACCAAAACGGTAGTTTCAAAGGGCATGTATACTATTATCGTGCTTCATTACCATAGACGGGCAAGCCGAATATTATTATGCTACAGCTAGTAGTCATCTAATCATACCAATATACAGCCGGCCAATATCCATCCATCCATCCACCACTACTCCGCCCCATTCACCCCCAACACCCCCCTCCCAAAAAACTCACTCACCGTCCCAAACCTATCCCCACTCCTCTCCAACGCATCCCTAAACACCTCATGCTTCCCCGCCATCTCTCCCTGCGCCCTCACAATCGCCCTAATCGTCTCATTCCCCGGCCGACACGTCGGACACTCCCACTTCTCGCCCTCCGCCTCATTCGGCACATTCAAACACAGCTGATGAAAGCTGTGTTTACACAGGAAATGCACCATAGGGGGGTCGAGAGGGCTGCCACAGCGCGAACAGCGCGTGGCTTGGAAGACGACGGGTTTGGTTGAAAGCTCTTCGATTTCGCGGCGCTTGGATTCGGTTTCGGTGCGGTAGGAGGAGATGATGCGGTTGTTGGAGTCGATGTCGCGGCGCTCGCGCTCGATGGTTTTGAGGAGGTAGGGTTTTATTAGGCCCATTGTTGCGACGGAGTTGGCGGAGAGGGTCTGGATGACCTGTAGTGGTGCCATGAGGCCGTCATCGTCGATTTTCTTGAGCACGGCGTCTAGTTCGCTGCCAGCTTCTTTGAGGATCCGGGAGTCGGATGTGAAGTATGCTAACGCCGCGGGGTAGAGGGCGGGCTCGTCAGGCCCGTATTTGCGGAGGGCTTTGATGGCGCCGCGTGTGTCCTTAGCAGAGGTATAAGAGCGGAAGATATCGAAGCGCAAACCGGCCTGTTCGCGTACAAGGATGGATCCATCTTTGAAATCCGCCAGGTGCGAGAGGAGAAGGACGTTTGAGGTATCGATTGGGATGTCTTTCCCCTCGATTAGGGTTTTGGCTTTAGCCTCCCATTCTTCGCGGGAGTGGCCGTCGTCTTCGTTGGCTTTGTGAAGATACATCTCGAAGAGGGTGGTGTAGAGGTCGACCTTGTCACTTTCTGAGACATCGGGCTGGGCGAGGCAAGCTTCGAGGAAGGTGATGAAGTCGTTGGAGTGGTCGACGAAAGAGGAGAATGCGGTTCGTGGACGGGGTGGGGTGTAGGTAGGGGTTGTTGGTGTTGAGCTGCCGTCGCCCAGGTTTATCACGTCGTTTATTGTAGGGTTGATGTCTACTTGCGTTGCTGGTGTTGCCGCAGGAGCATTCCTGAATGGCACCGGGATGCGGTTGGCGAGGCCTTGCACCGCTTGAGCTGCGTTTTGTGCGTAGCCTGCTTCTGGGGGAGGAGTTTCTGTGGGAACGACTTCGAGAACGGGTTGGTATTTGCCGGTGTAGTAGTCGATGAAGACTTTCGTAGTGTCCTTTGGACAATTCTCTAATAACACTCTGGCGTATTTCATGAGATTCGGGTAAGCCTTGGGAATGTTAGCTTCGGTCTGATGGTCAATGAATGTGAATGCTTACGGATTTTGGATCGAGCCTGCAGATATACTTCAAGGCCTCGCTATACTTCTTCGAATCCTCAATCAATATATCCACGACAATCTCATGCTCTCCATGCTTCGTAGCCAAGTACGCCGCTTGATCATGATACCCGCCCTGCCGGCACATCGAAATCGCCGTGTCGAGATCAAACTTGAGATCCCCCGGCGACTTGATGAATTTCTCCAGCTTATCAATATCCTTCAGCTTGGCATAGCAATTCAACAACAATGTCGTATGATCCGCCGTAGCTTTATGATGCTCATGCAGCTCCTCCAGATACTCAATCAGATTATGTATCCGCTGCGAGTCCAAGTACTTCCTGATGACCTGCGACGGCTCCGTGCTATCAATAGCCTTGAGATACTGCTGCATCGCGCCATCATAATCGCCCTTCTGGTATAAATGCTCTCCATACTTCCGAAAGATGACATTCTGCTGCTGCGCATCCATCCCCGACTTCTGCGCCAGATTAATAGCGTAGATGAACAAATTGCGCTGATAAAAGATCTCCAGCCTCTGCTCAAGCGTCTTCTCATGGTACCGCAAAATCTTCCCCTCCAGCGTGAGCGCATACAGGTCGCCCCACAGATTCAACAGCGTCTGGATCTGACTAACCATACTCTCCGAATGCGCCACAATTTGCAACTCCGTATCCAGCACCGTAAACGTACTCGTGTTAAACAGCTCCTCCGCCTGACTCCCCCCAAACCTCCTCAGCGTGCTCGCTTTCGCATTCGACGTCGTCACCGGGGGGGTTATGATGGCCAGATACTCCTCGTGGCACTGCACCAGGCTCTTGGGGCCGTCGTACGCAAAGCACGGCCCGCGACCGTCAATGCCGTAGTAGTATATCGCATCATCCCTCACAACAACCACATCCCCATTCCTTTCATCCACCGTCATGCAGCCCACCCCACACCCCGCATCCTCAATCGTCCTCGCCGGCTGCCCTTGCCCCTGCCCGGAGATCACCAATTTCAGCAGCCTTGCCGTCGTACTAACATAAAGTGTCGTCAACCTCGCCACATCCCTAAACTCCACCCCGGTAACCGGCTCCTCGCTCTCAAAAACAGTCTTCTGCCTCGTCCCACGATCATGTATCAAATCCCCCCTCACCACCGTCACCGCCCCATTCGCAAACCCGACCGCGAGCTGAGACAAATCCCCCAGCGCCGCGAAGGCACTAATCGGGAACGGCTTGCGCCCATTCTGGATACTGAGCGAGGAGGTGCATGTTGGGAGTCCTGTCTTCTTGACCAGCTTGTCCAGTGCCCAGACTTTGAGGATTGGTTCTCGGGGCAGGTCCTCGGCGATGGTGACGAGGAGAGATGTTCCTTCGATCTGCCGCATATGAGTTATTACCCCGACATCATGCGCGCGCCAGGTCTTCTGGACGCGGAACCCCCTTGACAGGATCCGAACGTCGCCATCGGGGGAGGCGAGGAAGAGGGAGTCGGAACCGGAGGTTATGGCTCTGATTTCGGAGGCGGCGAAGATGGAGGCTGTGTCGGGGGAGGAAGGGGGGGTGATCTGGATGGCTTCGAAGAAGTCGAAGGTTTTCCACTGGAGGGGTTAGAGGGTTGGTGATTGGGGGGGAGGAGGGGGCTTACGGAGGTTAGGGCCATGGTGTTGGCATGCTGGGGGTTGAGGTCGTGGTGGTGGTGGTGCTGGGTGGGAGCTACCAAGGTGGTGATGCGGGAGGCTGTGAGGCGAGGTTGAGCTCTTGGACGCTAACCGGATGGGGAAATATGCTGGGGACCAACCCCACTGGGTTATCATGTTGGAGACTGGGAGTGAGACATGTAAACGTAATGACAGTGCTGCCCAAAAGTCATGAGAGTGACTGAAAATACAAGAGATGTTCACAGTGACTGTAATTAAAATAAATGCGTTTAATCACTGTACGTATCAGCAGTGTTTATATCTACTGTAATTAAAACAAAGCCGTTCAGTCACCGAGTTAAATCCCATTAGCTTCAGTGACTGGTATTAATCCCTAGCTATGATTATCATAGATGTTTGGCGCAAAATCGATTACCATAATATGAATATGCGCAAAACCAGCTAAAACGGTAGTTTTGAGGAGCAAGCTTTTGCGCAAAATCGATTACTTCAATATGAATATGCGCAAAACCAGCTAAAACGGTCGATTTGAGGAGCGAGCTTTTGGCGCAGAATCATCTACTTCAAGTGTTAAATCACGCAGAAATCGTGAAAACGGTAGATTTCAGGAACTTTGCGCAGAGTCATCTACTTCAAGCGTTAAAACGCGCAAAACAAATCATAAAACGGTAGTTTATAGACCCTCAAAACGTCGATATTCTCAAGAGTAAACCAAGTTAGATTCAATGTTTGTTGACATTATAAAACTATAAAGCTACTTACTTAAAGGAAATAACAAGCAAAAACGATAGTGGATATCCCCCCAACCCCCGCAAACCATCTATAATACCCAGTGCTAAAACAAATGAAAAATCGCAGACAGTAATACTGTACAACAAATGAAAAAAACCAGCCAGGTCATCGATCAATCATCCCCTACTTCGCTGCCACAGTAACAGCCTGCCCCTTCCCCCCATTAACAACCACACTCTCCGCCTTCCCCACCGCCCCTCCTCCCGTCTTCCCCCCCAGCCTGCCCACCTGCCACTCCGGCAGCTCCACACCAGTCTGCTCCTTAATCGTCGTCATCAGCGGCGGCAGCATCTGGTACACATTCCTAATACTGGCCCCCGCATCCGCACCCCCCTCTCCTCCCTCCCCGGTTCCAGCTTGGTTCCCCGTGTTCCAGACTGTAACCTTAGGGTTCAAGTTCTGGACAGCTTGAGCGTTGGCGCGTGCCAGCTCACCATACACACCCTTCTCGAGCATGAGATACTGCACCAAGCCAGCGGGTCCACCAAAGGCATCGCTCATAGCAGCATATGCGCCAGCCATGGCAGTCAATCCCTCAGCCTCAGCCTCACGGGCGATTTTGTTAGCCTCAGCAGCGCGAGTGGCTTTGATATACGCCGCCTCCGCAGCGACCTTAACGCGGTACGCTTCAGCATCCGCCTTCTTCGCCTCAGCCAAAAAGCTCGACTCAGCGATGACTTTGAGCTTGTAGGCCTCCGCCTCCGCCTTCTTGGAATCAGCAACGTATGTAGCTTCCGCAGCGCGGGTGACGCGGAATTTATCAGCGTCGGCCTTGGCTTGCGTCTCGAAAGCCTTAGCCTGCGCAGTCTGCTTCTCCCTATCCGCATCCGCGGTGGTCTTCGTCTGCGTCTCGTATGCGCGCGCCTCAGCTGCCTTTTGGGCGAGGAAGAAATCCGCCGAAGCTTTAGTCTGCGTCTCGTACGCGCGTGCGTCCGAGGCTTGTTGCTGGGATTCTCTCAGAATAGTAGCCTTAACGACATCCGAAGCACGGAGACGTTCGATCTCAGTCGCGGCGCGGAGGGACTCGACGTCCTTGCGCAGCTGTTCGTCCTTTACCTCGACAGCGCGGCTGGCTTCGATCTTGGCGATGTTGACGTCGCGGTCGAATGCTGCTTTGCGGGTAGCGAGGAGCGCCTCGGCTTGCGATTTCTCGGTGTCTCGCTCTGTCTTCTGGACGGCGGTCTCGGCGTGGATTTTGGCGATTTCGCGGTTCTGGCGGCCTTGACGCTCGGCTTCTCCTACGTTTCCGTGCCATTGTGCTTCTGCTACGTCGACACGGGCTTGGTTGGATGCGCCTTCGTGGGCTTTGCGGGAGAGGGAGGCGAAGTAGTTAGAGTTGGGAGCATCGGTAAGCTCCTTAACGTTTGCGTTATAGATCTTAAGTCCGAATTGATCGAGCTCGGATTGGATGTTGTGGTAGATGCGTTTCTTGAACTGCTCTCTCTCGGTAAAGATCTCCTCCATAGTCATAGAACTAACAAGGACACGAGTCTCGCCCTCGATGATACCCTTGACGATGCTCTCAATGTGGGCGTGGCCCCCGGTCGTGGCGGCGCCGGCGAGGAGCATGGAGTACTTCATAAGAGCATCGCCGCGGTCTTCGCGGTCCTCGGCGCTGGCTTCGCCGTGCACGATGGCGTTGTCGCCGCGCTGGTTGAGGTCCGGGCCGACGGTGAAGACGACGGGGAGCTCGAATTGGAGCTTCTCTTTGGTCTGTTAGGTGTTAATTATGGTATCCAATGAATCTAGGGGCAAATCGGGGCGTACCATGGCCCTGAGGTTCATAGGGTAGTCCCTAGGCTGGATGGTGAAGCGCATACACTGTGGGATTGTTAGAATATGATACTTTTGAGGCGGGTTGTGGTGGGACTCACTTTCTGCATGGGCCAGATGAAGCCCTTCTTGGCGATCTTGACTGTGCGGACACCAGCACCGGTGATGGCCAGGTACTCATCTGGCTGGGCAATGGTGTAGAAAACCATCGTGGCGGTTGTTAGTAGAAAACGGGATAAGATAGGTGAAGAGTTGGGAGTTTGGTTGTTAAAGTGTTAGGGAATCGAGTGATAAAACGTATGAGCAGGTTGAGCGACAAGAGTTGTCGATGAGTTAAATGGAACACAGGAATCGAATGAAGCCTGTCGAATAAAGAATAAAGAAGAAGCGGGAGAGAGAGGAGGAGGTGAATGGTCCCTTTATATATCCTAGAATGTGACGCGAGAGAGGGGGAATGAATGAATGGGCAGCCAGCCATAGGATGGGCTTGCATGGACTCACTACTTACTTGGCAACCATCTCGACAGGACAGCCGATACCGACAAATGCAGCCCTCCAGCACAGCACAGCCAGCCAGTAAGGTTGCAATGTCAACAATGGTACTCTCAAAGACCGGCACCTACGCCTAATTCGGCATCGGTAACTCTAGTTGAGAGAATTAGTAGGAGAGTTAGCCTTGGTTCTTGGTATAGCGCTAGAAGCAGCTGAGTTCCTTCTAGCGGATATGGGGAATTATGGGGCCATGAGGCCATGGGGGATGGGACAATAGGGGATAGTACGGGATTGATAGTACGGGAATAGGGAATGGGTACGGTGAAGGGGGTGAGACGTGGAGACGTGGGAGGCGGTGATTGATTGAGTGGAATAACAAACTCTGTGGTCCACAGACTGTGGAGACGATCTAGGGGCGATCTGAGGGTGGGCGGCAGTCATCAGTCATTGACATGGCGATGCACAAGGCTACCTCGTTAGGCTGCAACCTCAGCCTCATTGCGGAGTCAAACACTGACACTGGCATTGACTGAACAGTGAGACTGACAGTGTTTGACACCAATATCATAATGGTCTGTCAAACGGCAAATATGTCCTGATGCAGGAGTATCGTATTAATCGTATCCCACGGTATCACTTACCAGAGTAAGTAGCTCCCCATACACCAACGGTAGCGACAGTACTTCCCCCCATCATTTGAGGCCTTTGATCCCCTTTAATCCCCCTTCACTGGCTAAGTCGGCAAGTCGGCATGATTCCAAGCACTCCAAGCCAAAAGCTGACATTCAATCCCCCACGCACGTGACCTCTAACATTGCTAACATTGGGCTCCTATGATTCTCAACCAATCACAGCCATCCATTCACGAGGTGTTGACAGGTAGCCCAGCATTAACGTTAGCCCAGCATCCACATCCGCACTAGCTTCCCCCCTCCAGGCTGCCATCTACCAGCACCGCCTCCGCCTCCGCCTCAGCCTCGTCGCTACAACGACCCTCATACGATACGAGACACAGCACATCATCGCACTACTGAAGTGGCCGTGAGGCTTTTTGGCCGGCTCTGAGGCTTTTAACACTTCTTTGAGATTTAAATATCGATGACAATAAAGGGGTATTTTAAATCCAGACATATGCATACCAATTAAATCCATCTAAATCCCTCTACACGTGCATCGCATCCCTCCTGGCAACTCGGTTCAAGCGGAGCGTTAGACTTGCTGAGCCTTACGAACGCCCTACCTACCCATAGCCTTCCTCATCCCCCGACCCCACGCGCCCAGAACTTCGCCTGCCTTGCCGCTCCTCCCTCCGCTTCTCCCCGCCGATCGCCGCCTGGGCGCTTGTGGGATCGATTCACCTTGGTGTGCCGCTGTGCCGCCTTTCCGTGCCAGCCTAACCATCTATCTCTGTCGTCTTTGATTCCCCGCTTAGAGATAACGTTCTCCGCGGCTGGTGCTCACTCGACGGATCGTGCGTTTGTTCTCCGCGGCAACTGGTGCCATCGATTGAAAGGGAGCCTTGTCCGACGCTAGCTAGCGGGTATCGCATCGCATCACCTCGGGGAAGGTGCATATAATCAGTATACGATACGTCAGGAGGAGATAAAGTTGGAGTAAGACGCTAAGCGCGGTGTGCTGTTGAAAGGAGATATCATTCTTGAAGACCGGAGACTTGGAAACTAAAGACCGAAGACCGAATACCGAGGGGCTGTGAGTTGTTAGGACGACGGGAGAGATTCACTGACGCGGGAGATTGATTCTCACCTTTCTTCCGATTCTGGCTCTGTCAGGCCATTAGAGGCATCATCGTCGTTGTCGAACATAATAACCTATCGCCAACTACTCAAACCCTCTGAGTCACATCTCCATTCTCAGAACCTCAAACCACCTTCCATTACCTGAGAACCTCAAATCACCTTCCATTACCTCAGAACCTCAGAACCTCAAACCACCTCCCCATCATCTCACGACTCAGGACCTCAAACCACCTCTCCACCACCACAGAGCCTACCACCACCGCCCACCAAAATGCCCGACTCCAAATCCCTCCCCCCCTCCTTCCCCACCGACCCCACCTCCCCCTCCGACCTCCCCCCCCCCTCCTACACCTCAATCTACGACTCCCCCCCTCCCCCCAGCGACACCAAACAATCCCCCTCCAACCCCCTCACCAACCTCCGCACCCGCATCGCCGCCAACCGCTCTTCCAGCTCCGACCCCGCCGCCGCGCTTCACCGGCGCTTGGTGTCACACATGGCTGCGCGAACGGAGACGTTCTTAGCTGATTACGGTACGACGGGGTTTACATCCGCTCGACTGACTTTCTGCGCTCAAGGCCACGTTTCATCCACATCAACCGAAGTTTTGACAGGCACCGCAGCAGAAGCGGCGGAGCATGAATTCACCGAATTCGACGTCCTTGAATCTTCGCACTTCTGGGCAGACCAGCAGGCAGCGAATGGGTTAGCGAGGGGGTTAGAAAGGGTACTAGATGAGAAATTGGGGTTGAAGGGGATGAGAGGGGAGGGTGTGGATGTGACTGTGGGGGAGGAGGAGGGGGGGTGGAGGAGGGAGAATGTTTTTGGGGTTTGGGAGACGGGGACGGGGTGGGGGGTTGTGGTTAGGGTGAGGGTTGATGTTGGGGAGTGAAGGGGATGGGGGATGTTGTTTTATCTTGTAGCTATTCGTTGTGGTGGTTTGTTTCTTGCACATAATGAATTGAAGACATGTTTATAAAATTCATAAATCTAAACTAGATCCAACCTCCCACATCGAAATCAAAATCTCCAACCGCAACCACCCCTCCACCGCATCCTCCACCCCCGGGCCTTCATCTCCTCCACCCCAACCAACTCCTTCTCCGCCCGCCATCCTCCTGCGTCTCCTTCGTCGCAGAGGCTGTCCGCATAGTAGAGCTCGATCCGCAGTATCGGGACTCAAACTCCCAGTACTGTCCCCTACGCTTCTCATACTGCATCCTTCTCTGCTCATACCGCCCATTGCGCTGCTCATACCTCGCCTTCCTTACTGCATGTTTCTCCATCCCCCTCCGCTGCAGCTCCTGAAGCTGTCTATACAGCTCGTTAAGCTGGGGATAAAACTCCCTGAGCCGCCCGTGCTTCGAGTACCGCGGTTCCTGGAGCCATGAGTGTAGGGCCGTAATCCTCGAGTGCAGGTACGTGATGTGCGTGTATTGTTCTGAGAGCTGGGAGCGGTTTTCCTCGAGCTCGGTGTGTTCCTCACAGAGGTGGAGACGCGTTTCTTCGAGCTGGGTGTAGGAGTCCCAGAGCTGGGAGTATTCGTCTGAGAGGGAGGTGGGCGATGAGGTGATGAGGGGGGGGGCGGAGATGGGTGTTGGGGCGGGGGGTGGGAGGGGTGCGTTTTCGGCGTATGGTGGGGGGGGTGTGGTGTTGGTCATTGGTGCTGGTATTGATATTGAGGTGTATACTAGTACTATTGCCTAATATTAGAGATTGTGGGGGGTTAGTGTCTCTTTTTTATAATCTTAGGAGGGTAATCGTAAGTTTATTTAGGGGGTGGGAATGGTGTGGTGATGGTGTGGAGAGGCATGTGATATATTTATCATCGGCTCATGAATCTATTTAGTTTTGAAGTAGTAACGGTAGATAGCAGTATTTCTTAGCCTTCTTCGTCTGTGTTATTTTAAAAACTAAGGTATAGATATAGTGTCAGTTATGAGGACTTGAAATAGTTGATTTCCTGGATATAATTCAATAAATACGCATTTCAAACTCCTGGATGTAAATTCCTAATCCCCGAGCATCTTCATCTCTCACAATCCCGCCTTATAAACCACTAACATCGCCACAACTACAGTCACAAGATTACAGAAAAACACCTCTCTTCTTCCATCTCTCTAACACCCTCTCCGTCATCCCTAAGCCTTCATCTTCTCATCCATCTCAGCCAAGTCCTTCTCGGCGCGGCGTTGTGCTGCATTTCCTTTGTTTCAGAGCTTAGACTCTTAGAGCTCGCGCTACGAGCATTGTCGTTACGCTGTTCATATTGCATCTTGCGCTGCTCGTATAGGACCACGCGCTGCTCGTACTTCACCTTGCTCTGACCATATGGAAGCTTGCGTTGCTCATACCGCACCTTACGCAGCCCGTGATTTTCCTTCCGCTTCCGCCGTAGTTCGTAGAGCCCTGTATACAGTTTATCGAGCTGCGAATATAATCCCTGGAGCCGCTCGTTCTTAGCGTAGTCCGGTTCCTTGAGCCACGACTGCAATGACTTGAGAGATGAGTAGAGGGACTCGATATGCGGGTGTTGTTCTAACAGCTCTAGGCGCGTTTCCTCAAGCTGCCAGCATTGCTCGTTGATCTGTAAGCGGGTTTCGTCGAGCTGTAGCCGGGTTTTCTCAAGCTGTAGCCGGGTTTTCTCAAGCTCGGCGCGTTCCTCCTGGAGCTGCGAGCATTCGTCCGAGAGTGAGATGGACGCTGAGGTTCCGAGGGCGGGACCGTTGGTTGGGGCGGGAGCGGGGGGTGCGGCTTCCCCGTATGGTGGAGGGGGTGTGGTGTTGGTCATAGTGCTGGTACCGATACTGATGTTCGAGAAACTTGTGTAGAGATTGTGGGGGGTTAGCGTCTCTTTTTATAATCCGGGGGAGTTAGATCGTATGTTTATTTAAAGGGGTGGATGATGGTACGTTAGGGGGCATGTGATAGATTTTCTATTAGCTTATAAAGTTATTTACTTTCTAAAAAAAATGATGGCGAGTATTAGTATCACTTTAGCCTCATTCTAGTATTATTTTAAAAACCAAGGCATAGACATATTAGTAGCTGCTCGGACTTAAAATATTTATTCCTCCACATAACAAATAAACCACCGCAAACACTACCACCCATCCCCCATGAACTGCCATCATCCATAGCACAATCAAGATACACACTACAACAGCCCACATCTTTGCTCCCTCCGCCGCCTCCCTCGCCTCGCCTACCAGCCCCTCCACTTTCGTCTCCTGTGCTTGCATTTTCTCCATCTGGTCTCCTAACCGTTTCTCCATCCCGCTTAGTCTCGTAGTAGTCTGCCCATGCATCTCTGCCACTGCAGCTGTAAGAGCTAAAATCCGCTCATCGAGAGTCCGCGGCGCTTCGATTGCCTGCACGGCGTAGGGTGGTGGGGGAGGAAGGGTGGACATGGGTTCTGGTGCTGTGGGTGGCGCTGAGGCTGCTTGTTCTGGAGATGGCGAGGGGGGTTGATGGCTGGGAATGGGAATGCGAATGTGTACGTAGTATCGGAGGCCGGATTGTGTGATGATTGGGTGGTGGGAGAAAGTGCGTGGTTGGGAGTGGGAGGAGTGGAAGTGGGATTTGAGACCATTGGTGGTGGTGATAACTAGAATTTCTAAGAATTTTTGAGCCAGAGATCGTGGGGGGGGTGACTGTTCTTTGAAGTTTGGGATGATTCGAGGAATGGTACGTTTTCTGGGGGGGATTGGTATATTTTGTTTTGTGAGGCCGTAGGGGTCCTCATTTTTGTTGGAATGTGATAAATTTTAGAGAGAAACTAACAGAATCGGAACACTCCCACTTCCATCCCATCTCCTCCCTTCCCTGGCCACTCTCTTTCCCTCCTCTGCCGCATCATGTATCCGTCGCCCGTGAGCTTTCTTCTACTCCATCTCATATTTCTGAGCATTGTCCGTAGAATGTAGCTTCTCCGTTTACGAGAACAGATACTTGGTTTAATCGATCTGGATACGCCATTTTTACGACCAAGCGCTGCTCTACACCGCATTGTTCTGATGCGGTTCATTTTCCATGGACTTTGGATTCTTACTGCCAGTCTCGTGAGTAATGGAGTGAGAGCTGGAGCTCCAGCTTCGTGTGCTGGCAATCGAGCTGCGACAGCTGTACCTTGTCCTGCGAAAACTGTAGCATGCGCTGATCGTATTTGTACTGGCGCTTCCAGTAGAGATTCCGGAGCTCAAAGTAGTGTTTCTGGAGCCGCGGGTACTGGCCAGAGCCCCCTGAGTGTAGTTCCTTGAGCCACAGATATAGTTCCTCTACCAGTGAGTATTCTTCATCGATCTCTAAGCGTACTTCCTTGATCTGTGAGCGTTCTTCATCGAGCTCTAACTGCTTTTTATCGCGCTGCGCGCTGATTTCTTCGGCCTGCGAGATTTGCTCCTCGATTAAGGTGGGATTTGAGGCTGTGGAAGCCAGTGCGGGTGCGTGGGCTGGGGCTGGGGACGCGGTTTCCGCGTATGGTGGGGGATGAGGTCCAGTGGTGGTCATTGGTGCTGGTGTTGATATTAATATTGATTGTTGTCAATATTGATATTGATATTAAGGCTGATATTTGAGAATCTTGTGTTAGAGATTGCGGGGGCGGGGGGTAGCGTCTCCTTTTAAGGTTTAGGATACGGGGATCGAACGTTTATTTAGAGGAGTCATAGTCTAAATGGGGACTATAGGCCTTATCTCTTCACTTAGTGTTGTTAGTTACGAAGACTTAAAATAGTTAGTTTATTCCATATAATTAATAGAAACATGTTCCAAACTCGCCATCCAAACCCCCATCCTCAGCCCACCCCCTCATATCTTAGTCAAATAAATCATCCCTAACAGCAAAAGAACCACAGCCAAAAACTCCACCCCATCCCCGCCCTTCCTCCTCCTCTCCTCCACCGCCTCCTCTAACGTCTGTCCCTGCTCTTCTATCTTAGCGATAAGGCGCCTCTCCATGCTCCCTAATTCATGCACAATCTGCTTCCGCATCTTCTCCACCACATCCTCTACTACGTGACGTTGTGTTTCGGCTGCTTGATCGCGGAGCGTTGATGGTCTAGGCTCGTAGAATCTTGATGCTCTAGGCTGGGGCCGTGAGAGTGAAGTGGGCGGTTCTGCTGCGGGGCTGGTGCCTGGGGGAGGAAAGGTTGTGTATGGCGGAGGCGTCGTCATTGGTTCTGGCAATGGTACTGATGGTAAAATTTGCGCACCTTGTGGTGTATGTTGTGATGGAGATGGGGACGGGGCTTGAGAGCGCAAATATTCCCTGTTCTCCTCATCATGGAGGAGACGGTTTGTCATGTATGTCGGGCCGTAATCCATGGGTGTTGGTAGCTGATGATACTGGTGCTGATACTAGAGATTTCGACGAATTTGGGATGGAGATGGGGGAAAGGGTTGCTGGTTCTCGTTTTATATTTTAGGGTGATTTGACGGATCGTACGTTTATTTGCGGGTATGGGGATATATTTTTTATTCGTGAGACCATAGGGGTCCTCGTTTCTGCCGAAATGTGATAATTTTGAAAACCCTATCTCCCACCATTCAACCTCATCACATAAACCACAATTACCAACACAAAAATAACAAACACCAAAGCAATCCCATTTTTCTCCCTCTCCTCCGCCTTCTTGGTCTCTTTCGCCTTCCTAGTCTCCTCCACCAATCGTCCCCCACCTCTCCCTCCACGCGGCATCCCCGTCTCCATCCTATGTACCAACTGCCTCTCAAATCTTCCCATATCCCTCTCCATCCTATCTACCAACCGCCTCTCGAATCCCTCCATATCCCTCCCCATCTGTTCCACCTCTCTTGCAAACTGTTCGACCTTAGATTCAAACGCAGTTATTGGATTGGCGGGCGGAGCATTTGCGCAGTACGGCGGCGGAGGAGGAGGGAGGAGGGGTGCTGACGGTGATGGCGGTGGCGGTAGTGGGATTTGTGCGCTCTGGGTGGGAGGGGTTCGTCGGCGCTGGATCTCGAGCTCGAGGATATGGTTCTCTATTTGCGACATGCTGCGGCACATTCTGTCTATGGCGGCGTCAGCCATGGGTGCTGGTGGTACTGGTGATACTGATGGCAATACTAGGATTTATGTTTGGGGTTTGGGGGCTAGAAATGGGGGAAGGTTGGTGTTCTCTTTTTATAATTTAGGGTGGCTCGATCGAGTCGTATGTTTGTTTGAGGTGGTGGGGGTATTATTTTCTTTTCTCGTGAGACTAAGTAGGGGTCCTCGTTTCCATCGAAATGTGATAAAATCACTTATAATTTGATACTGCTTCGGAAGAAAATATTACACGGATGGGATTTAGCTAGTCTTGAAATACTAAATATAAAAACCAAAGCTCGGAATCGATGCAAGACAACTTGGGAGAGTTCATTAAAAAATTACCATATTTTCCAGTGATGCGTTCTCACCCCAAGAAGACGGAGGCATGCTACTGTCATAGAGCCACTGAATCCAAAGCTAGCGGCACTAAGTTGCGCCTCTACGTACCTGCTGTCACTGACGGTGTTCTCGTTGGTGGACAGTTTGCTGTCGTTAGTGGTGTTCCTGTTGGTGGACGTTCTTGCTGTTGGTAGTTGTAGTTCTTGCTGTTGCCATCCTGGTCTGCACAACATCTCCCGAATAAATGTGGTCACACTGAGCTCAATTGATGAGCCTCCTTCAATTAGCACCTGGTCCACCTCGAATTCATCCTCTGTAAGGATGGAACGGATGAGGCATTTCGTATAGAAGCATGGTAAGGGAGAATTCACTTCAAAGTGGCCACCACGACCTTGTGCAGCATATGCATGCAGAATCCGGTCATGAATTTCACGGGCCCTTGTCTTCTGCACTGGTCTCGCGAGGTCATCAACTTCATCTTCTACCGTAGGTTGCACACGAGGGTTTCCAGACTTCCCCTTCTGTTGAGTTCGCGAACCACTTCCTTGATCCTCCTTAGGTTTCATGCCAGTACCATACGCAATCTGCGCTCTCACTGTCGAGGAAATGTTAATGAGTTGAGGATACGTCAAATCTGGCAATTAATAGCGGTTAATAATACTATAGGAATAGTTAAAAAGTGAAGAGGTCCGATTCGAGTGACTGACCAACACCCCCCTAGCATACCGTCACGCCCCTCCGCCTCCTACCATCTACTGTGCTTTATTCCCGAACATTTATCTCTGGAATGAGAAATACTGTAATTCAATCACTCACACGAGGGGGTTTAGAAATATGATCCACAATACATATTCAATGATCTCAATTACTAGCCAACAAACTATCCAATATGCATCCCATCGCAGCCCTCCATCCGTCCTTCAAACCTTCCCCAACCTCCCTTGACAACCCGTCCCCAACTCCCTCCCCCGTCTCCTCATCTTCCACAGGCCCCCCACTCGGCCCCTACCGCTCTTCATCGGTACCCAAGCTTCCAAACTCGCCTTCTCAACAACCAAGCTATCCCCCTCTTCCGACAGCACTTCCACCGGCACCTCCGTCTCCACCTCTAACAATCCCGTCTCCACAAACCTCGTCACCCTCCCCCTCGGCACCCCACGCGGCACATACGTCCCCTCAAGCGACCACATAATCCCCGGCTGCTTATCCCTCCTCGCAATCTCATCGCAAAGCTCGACTAGCTCATCCCTATCCGGGGCGGGCAGACCCAGGTTAAACGCCCTGGCGGCGGCATAGCGTGTGGCGGTGCGGCCGAGTAGTGTGCTGTGGACGTCGAATGGTGTGGTGGGGGAGTCGTCGGTAGTTTCGGTTTCTGCTGGGATTGGGGTAGCGGGGGTGGGATCCTCGGCATCTGCTGGTATCGGGGTGGTGGGAATGTGATCCTCGGCCTTTACTAGAGACTCTGATGAGCGGGCACCGATGGCTCTGAGCCGGTCTTCGATACGCGTCTTAAGGACGGGTGTCTCGGGGATCCTCTCTGGGTATGGGTGTGAAGGCGTAGTTGCTTTAGGAGGAGCACAGGTATTCCTTGGTTGTGGGAGTTTCGAGGACGCAGCGAGGGAATGGATCCGGGCTTTCACGCGTTTGAGGGTTGACGTGGTTAAAGGCATGTTCTTGGCGTTGTAGGGCTGGTTTGTGCAGCGCTGGGATGAGATAATAGCAAATGTCGACTGGGGTTGTTGGAGCTCGCTGGGTTTCCTTCCCGTGGCTGTTTGAGATTCTGGAGTGGGTATCGTATGTATGGCGACGCGCGGTATGGCAGTAGATGTAATATAGCTGGGAAGATTGTTCAAATGAGAATGAAATGCTGGGTTGCGATATTTGAGGCACTTGACTTAACAACTGAGAGTTGTGCTGAGATGGTATATTGTGTAAAAGAACGGAAGGAAGTAAACAAGAGAGAGATAGTTTATAAAGAAAGCATGTTCCAACCAACCTGGCATCATTTTCAAATTGTCTAGCAGTACTCACATTTAGTCAGGTCTTCGAGGGGGCCGGACCGGGAGCTAAAGTTGGTTATCACAAGTTGACACCACCCGAACAACATAGCTCCAAGGCGGACCTTAAAACCCTAAATTAGCTCCCCGCCATCGACATCTCAAAGCATTCACGTGCCACTTTAGCTCCTGCAAAACGAAAGATGTATCTTCTTTTCTCGTTGGATTCTCAACCTGTGTTAGAGCTCGGGTATCATTGTAAATCTAACCTTTCTTAGTCTCTAGCTCCAAAAACGCCGCCAATATGCAACTATCGCCGTACCATCTACCTCCCATTCCTTGAGCGCCCCACCCCATATACCCAGTTCAACCCAAACTAATCATCGCCTCATCGTTCAACGGCTTCGGAGTCTGCAAAGTAAGATCATCTGCAACCAACTCTTCCCTTGTAGCTACACTTCTAGCTGGAGATGCAGATCTTACTTCTGCCGCCTGGACGGCGCTGTTCTTAAGCGCAGCCTGTCTCTCTGCCTTGCGGAGGTTATTCTTTGCTTCCCGCTGCCGTATGAGATCCTTCTCCGCCTCGATAGCTTTGTTGCGGCGAGACTCGACATCCTCCCTCCTTACCACTCTGCGCAGCCCTTCTGACGCATGAATCAAGCCGTCAATGCTGATAGCATGGTTGGTCATCTGGTGATTGATGTATGTGTAGATACCCGCCGGCGTCGGGCATCGCAAAAGCTGCTGCTCGTTGAGCTTGAGCAGAGCTAGCGCGACCTGGAACAGAAATGTGCTACCATCGTTGATACAGAACACCACGTCCCAGACGCGGAATAGCGCCTCGGCTGACAGGCAGTCGGTGAATACGCTCAGGAACCACTGGAACGTTAGCGCCTCTAGCTCGATGCCTAGCTCATCAAGGTGCTTCGACAGTTTCGGCAGGAGCTCTGCAACATAGTGGCGCAGAACTTGTTGGTCTGCACGTGATGCGAGGAGGCTGTGGTCGTAATATCCTTGTGGTAGGATATTCTCGATAATGCTGGTAAGTAGCCAGAAGGCGTCCTCGGCTGTAGGCATAATCAATAGAAGACAAGCTGTAATCAAGTTCATGCCTTGGCAATATCCCACTTCCTTGTTCCTTCTAGAGTAGGCTAGAAGCACTTCCTCGAGCTTTGCGACGCCTGGTCCTCGCCGGAAGAAGATGTTGTCCGTCAGAGTGCGATTTATATCCATGCTGATCTGCGATATGATGATAGGATCATCATTTCCATCGCGATTCGAAACAAGATCATCGTAGTAACCGGGGACTCGTAGAGTAGTAGCGCCTGAGCATTCCGCCCAAATCTTTGCACGGTATGATACTGGGATTCCAGATAACACCAGCTGCTTGAACTCCTGCCACTTTGCCCTCCCAGCTTTGCCTTTATTGCCAAGCCCCGAGACGCCGATTATCTCTCCGTCTGTTATGCTGACTTCGGGCATGACGGTCTTGGACCGTTGTGACTTCGAGTCTCCTGCGGCCGCTGTGGCAGCCTCGCTCTCACGCTTACGCTCAGCGCGCACCTTGCGAAGGAAATCATTCCATTTAACAGTTTTCTCGCGCTGCAAAGAATCATGCACCTCTCCAAGCTGCTTTAGAAGCAGTTTAACAGGCTCGATATCCTCTTCTGCCAATGGGACAGCGGACTTTGTAGTAGACACCGGCGTTGAAACGGTCGTGGATACCGTTGGTACGGCCGCTGAAACATTTGTTGGTGGAACAAAGCCTCCATCAGATGATTTCATCCCAACAAGCTTTGGCGCCTCCTCGCCCTCCATAACCTCCAAGTTGGGTAGGCTCATCGAGGGAGTGTGTGAAAGCAGTTCCGTTGGGAACGTAGCTATCTTCAGGTAGTCTTGCCACTTTTTGGCCGGTTTGCCATTCTCGGCAGGCTCTTCTGTTGACAATGGCGTGTCTGGCCTTTCATCAAATTCAGTATTGGCATCTATAATAGTCTCCGGAGACGAGATGGTATCTCTAGCAGTGTTGATCATCTCCGTCCTGCTTGAGTGTCTTCCGTGCTTTGTGTTCTTCAAGGTGTCAGTAGCCTCCTTTTGCCTCTTCTTCCGTCTCTGGTCGTAAATGAAGCCAAATCGATCCGTTAGAAACTCTGGGTTATATTGATGGTTATTGACTTGAGTGACCGTAGGCGGCTGATTCTCGAAAGGTAGAATTGTGTCCATTTCAACGGGCCCGTAGTTGGTCACGTCCGTTGCCTTGTCTTGCTGGTCTGCAGCAATAGTTTGAAGCCCATTGCGGGCTGTACCGCTCGTAGAAGTTCCACTAGTTGTCCTACGATTGCCCTGTAATACCCTACCAGTCTGGCGCGAAACAACTCTTGGTGTGGTAGTTGATGATTGAGACTTGGAAGGCTGTCGCCCCGTAGCGTCATTGGACTGCCCTTGTATGGAGGATGTATCGCTATCCCGACTTGGTGTTGCAGCTCCACTAGCCCCGGCGACCAGCTTGAGGGCCATAGCTGCTAGAGACATCGAAGGCTTACGGGTCGTTTGCGAGTTAATGTTGTGTAAGCTGGACGCTCTGCTCGCACGCGTAGGCGACTCCGCATCCGGTGGGTGGAACAGTCCATTTTGTAGTACGCTGCGGCGGTCTGCTTTTCGTGGTGGATTTGGGAGCCCTGTCGGTGCGTCCGGGTCATCATTCTCCTCGCTGATACTGCTTGCTTGGCTGCTCTTCTTGCTTGTTCCGCCCCATATATAGTCTTTCCAGTTCCTCGTCGTTCCCTTGGATAGGTCAGGAACCGGTGCTTGCTTCGGCTTGTCGAGTGCTCGGATCGTAGCTTCGCCAGATAAGCCATAGTCGTCGGTTTCGGCGTCAATAATCATGGCGTCATTTATCATCGTTTCCAAGCCACCAACACCAGAGTCAGTCGCTATGCTCGCATCATCCGCATACTTCGACTCCTCTATCGCTCGGAGGCGCCTCTCGAGATCCAAGTTGGACAAGCCACATTCGAGAACGACCTTCCTCAGCGCCCTCTCCCTCTCCTCCGCCTTCTGTCGTAACCGGGCAACCTGTGCATCCCTCTGAGCAAGGTCTGAAGAAATCTGGCGGACAAGATTCACCGCCCCCTGCCGTGCTATCAAACGCTCGAGAAACTCGTCGCTAGCAAGGTGTATCGCCCCCGGAACGTAGCTTGTGTTCAGCGGGGCGTCATCGAACAGCGCAGATCGCGCTTCATTTGGCGGCGAGGGTTGCGTCAGGCTCTCCACCATAGACGGCGCATGGTTCGACGTTCGTCTCGTCGGGAGGGCAGTCCTGTCATCGACAAGTGCCGCGTCGAAAGGTCGGGGTTTCTGGGGCGACGGCGACTCGGGCGAGAATGAGGGGAATGAGGTAAGTGACTTGTCGGAGGCGGCTATTGAGGACGCCGAGCTAGACGCGTATGATGGCGCCTTGCGTGATCGTACTCTCGAAGTCTGGGATCTCCGGCTCCTAGTCGAAATATCGGAGTGTTGAGAGGAGCTCCTCTTCTGGATGTGTATGGGGTCGTCGGTCTCCATCGAACCGTCAGAGAAACCTCAAGGTGGCGGCAGTGCACGCATCGGTAGGCCTTTCCCAAAACAAAACTCTCCGAACGATCAAAAATGTTAGGGCTACTGAAACGCGGTAGTTGGTCGCAGGTTGGCGTTGTTGTGCGAGCGGTCTGAAGTGCGTTGTCAGTCAAGAGGGGCCAACCTCGTCATTCCTCATGGAACGCACCGGCAGGGCCTAGGCACGCGATGCCTTAGCTGCTACTTACCAGTGGCGATAGAGAGCCTGGGAGGCTTTTAAAGGGATATATTCCCCTCGTATACGAGTGAGAATGGGCGTAGGCAGGCAGTAGTAAGCTTGCAGTTGTTGTATAATGTAGGTCGAGGAATGTGGGAGGTGAGTGGGAGCTGCATTCAGTGACGCCAATACCACACCGACGCACACAACAACAAGAATCAACAAAATGTTCCAGGTTTCCCATGCCCACGTTAACCACGATAAGCCAAAAGTGCAGTGTAGCCTTGCGAGGTGCTATAGGTCACGTGGTGTACTTATCGTAGCAGCCTCGGGGGCCTCGGCCTCGGCTCCCCCCCCAGGTGCTCCCCGCATTCTCCAATACGTACCCTGCAGCTAAGTAAGGAAGGTCCAGAATAATCAGTTCAATGCTCTGGTAGTCTGCGCTTCCCCAGTATATATACCCATTCCTTCACCCCCTAATAACCAATTCAACCCTCCTCCTCACTTCAATCTTCATATATACACCATGTCCACCCGATCCTCCGCCGCCTCCGTCGCCAAGCGCCGCCTCTCGGCGCTCAGCGAGCAGCTCGTCTCCCCCATCCCAGACCAAGGCAGCTTCGAGGACATCCCCAAGCTTAAGAAAGTTGCCGGTCCCTCCGCCGGCCCCCGCGCAGCAGGGAAAGTCGTAATCATCACCGGTAGATCCAAGCCCCCCTCTTCTCACCCTCCCTTCTAACACAAACGCAGGCACAAACAGCCCCATGGGCATCGGCCGGGCAACAGCCCACCAATACGCCGAGAACGGCGCCCGCGCCATCTACCTCTGCGACTTCGCCGATTCGCACCTCGCAACCCACAAGCGTGAGCTCGCCTCCCTCTTCCCCTCCGTCGACGTGCACACCCGTCAATTCGACGCCGGTGACGCATCAGGCGTCAAGGCCGTCGTCGATGACGCCCTAGCTGCCTACGGCCGCCTCGACGTCTTCTTCGCCAACGCAGGTATCGTGGGCATGCCTAAGATCTTCACCGAGATCGAGGCAGACGAGTTCCTCGCCACCTTGAAGACAAACACCGTCTCCGTCTTCCTGGCCGCCAAGTATGCGGCGCCTGCTATGCAGACCACTTCCCCCTCCAAGCCCTATCCCTCTGGCTCTATCATCGGAACCGCCTCCGTAGCTGGTCTGCGTTCCAATGCTGGCTCGACGGATTACTCGTGCAGCAAGGCGGGCGTCGTCTCGATCGCGCAGACTATCGCGTTCCAGCTCGCCGGGACGGGGGTGCGTATCAACGCGCTGTGCCCTGGTGTAATCGAGACGGGGATGACGGCGCCGATGTATGATGCGGCAAGGGAGCGCGGGACGCAGGCGAAGATTGGGCAGCTGAACCCGCTAAGGAGGGGCGCGCATGCTGATGAGGTCGCGAGGGTGGCGCTGTTTTTGGGGAGCGATGAGAGTAGTTATGTTAATGGGCAGGCGTGGGCGGTGGATGGAGGGTTGAGCGCGGGGCATCCGTTTGTGCCGGGGAAGTTGGCGTAGAGTGGCCAGGTGAGGGGGAGAGGTTGTATCTATATATCATGCATAAATTGGAAAGGTATCTTATTTTTAGATTGTGATTGTTGTGCATAGGACTAGAGTTACTCTAATAACGATAATTACTATGTTTCACAACACCATGATTAGGTCGCTCTAGGACGGCGGATATTCAAAGCGTTCGCCGCGTTTGTACTGTTGCTTAACGTATCCTTTGCTTTCGTTTTGCATCCTAGCCTCTATTATGTTTTTACTTTGTTAGAAATAAGCTTCTCATTCGAGAGCGTCGGATATATCTACTCGTTGGTCCCCCAAGGCTTCTTGTGCCAACGCCTCTTTTTCTCTTAGTGAAAGGGCGTCAAATGGACGAAAACCTTAAGGTGGTCATGAGTTCACAGGGCACCTCTGCGCTGAGGTGAGATTAGAGTCCTCGTTGGCAGTTTGACCAAGTGTGGGACTCCAAGAGGATAGAGACGGCGGCGATTAGATTCAGGAAGGGCACACATATATATATATATACATCAGAGCGTCGCTGTCTATCTTATCCGCTTGATAATGCCAGTGTCTCAAAACACGTCCGTCAATCATAAGTATCCAACCCTTCAGTCCCCGCCAGTGAGTCTCCAACGCCCGAACCCACAGCTCAGTGTCTGTCATCAGCCAGAATGCAGTCAGGCGCTGTCTGCCCATTAACTGTGTATCATGAGATTGGGTAATGTACACGGGGCGAGGCCCCAATCTATCATCGCCTCCCCCTTTCTGCCTCTATCGTTCTATGTATGTCGTTGCCACTTGTGTGTCCGTCATTACACGTACGGACTGTGCTCCCTCATTCCTATGCCGAGCAGTTCGAAGATGATGGGGTTGATCTCCACTGCTAACCAACCGATTCCTATTTTCTGTCAGCTCTAGTCCCTTCATACCCCGTCAAATAGTAGCTGACGAGCCGCGGGGAGAACATACCTGTATAAACAACCAACTTCGTAACGACCTCCACATCATACCTAACTCTCGGCTTCTCCAACCTCGAAAACATCTCCTTCTCCCCCAACTCATTCTCCGTCCCGACCATAAGGTCCGTCTCCGTCCCCCTATCCCCACGTAACTTCGTCCTATCCCAAACCTGCGGGATCCTCTCCTCACTACTCGGCGTCGGCGGGCTGACAATAACATGTCCCTGACCCATCATCTGCTCATAACCCCCTAACCTGCTCTGCAACGACGTAGGCACTCCATTCGGAAGAGAAATCTGCGACGACAGCCCTCCCTCACCAGTGTCCAACTTCAGTCCCTGCGCCTCCGACCCGACTACATGCATGGCCTTGTTGGTAGAGTTGCCCCGCGAGTGACTCGGCGACGGCGTCCCCATACTCTCGCGTCGGCGCTTGTCACGGTACGCGAGCGTCTCGTACGCATCAGCTGCAGATTGCGGCCCAATGGAGACGGCGCGTCCGCGGCCAGGATGGCGGATAGAAGTCAGCAGCGACGGCAGGTCCGAGACACTGGGCATGACATTATCAACTCGCAAGCTCGCTGGAATCTTCTTATACTCGCTAGCGGGCATGAAGAACTTCCTAGGCAGGATGAGGCCGAACTGTTCGATGAAGCGGAAGAGGTGGGGGAGGGACTTGAGCATAGCTGGCTTCATGACCTCGCGCCACATGAAGATTATGAGGACGCCGACGAGGATGCGGGTTATAGCCATCGGCCAGCCCATGTGGTCCAGAGAGAAGGGAACCGTGGCTGGTACGGGGTGGGACCACGAGAATGATGAGTTGCTGTAGTGCCAGTCGCCGAGTTCACAGCCTATCATGACGCCGGCGAAGGCAACGGAGTCGTCGAAGCAGGGGCAGTCGTCTGCGGGTTCGGGGTGGATGCGAACCAGGATGATGATTACGACAGCGACGAGGAGCGGGGCGCGCCAGGACGAGTTGTGGAGGTAGTTGTCAATGTCGCCGCCGTAGACGCACTCAATGATGGAGATGGTGGCACCCATCAGAGACCCGATTATGACATCTAGGAAGCCGTGCATGCCACAGTACAAGCGCCCAAGAATAATGGAGAGGGCGTATGCATAGGATAGTCCTTCAAGGATGAGCTTCGTGGTTGGGGCGAGGGGGCAGTCTGGTGCGCGAAGAGTGAAGAGCGCATAGACTGCCACGGAGACGGCATTGGCGGAGTGTGTAGACGGAAAGCCATATTCGAGCGCCGCAGATCCAGACATAGTTATGCGGTGGAGAGGGGGCGAGAGCGGCCGAGGAAGCGATAACATGTCCTTGAGGAAGCCTGTGAAGAAGACGCCGTTCGCGAGGATGTGTACCATTCCGCGGCCGAGGGAGGTATATCCGCACCAGAAGAGGATGGGAAGGACGACCATGAAGAAGGTATGGGTTCCGAGGTTGGCAGTGATGGCGAAGTAGGAGTCGAGTGCTGGTGAGCGCATTTTATCCTGCATCCAGGCCAAGTATGGAGTCTCCAACCGTATAAGGGGCAGAAGGGACTGGCGCAACTTGTATCGCCATGGTGGGAGTTTACGTCTATCTGCGAAGCCAAATAGTTAGCAATTGCCCAAGAAAAACCACGACAGTGGTACTGGTATAGGATATCCATGCGTGTTTCGTAACATACAGTGATCCAGACTCCTCATCCCCGCATCGCGATTGTTGGATGAGGCGGGGGGCGTGGGAGACGTGTCAATCGCTATCTCAGGGAGCACGGCATCGTCGAGGTCCGGGAACTTCTCGAGTTCGCCGTGGGATGCATTGGGCGAAGAATACATAGGTTCATTTGGCGCATCGAATGGCAACGTAGGGGAGAAAGAGAGGGGGGAAGGGAGGAAGAAGTTCTAGGATTTGCGCATCGAGATGCACATTTGGTGAAGCGCATGTGGCCCAAGATGGCTAATGCCAACCAAAGTCGGGAGGCCTGCCGTTGCCGTCGCCCAAACCCATGCACGTGAAGAAACACATGTCTTGGCCCAGTGACTGTTGATTGATAAGAGAAGAGAATAAAAATCGCGGAAGAATAAATCCTATATTTATTATATCTATATTAATTTTTATAAACAATGAAAAATTAAGTCGAATTGTTTCGTTTATAAATTGTTCCAGCGTCTTGAAAATTCACCAGGTCATATTTTTAGACTCCAAGAAAGGGTTTCTTTGGTTTCAGGATTGGTGGTTGCTTTGCCAACTCACTTTATGTTTACACACCCAGACCAGGCTTTTGGGGTCCAGCTTTTGCCAGGTCGAATATAGGAACCAGCCTGATTCCCAACTGAAACTGTAACCAGCATACAGAAAATCAATTACAATTACTGTATTACACTTGCAGCCGCCATATTATCTGTAAACAGACCACGATCAAAGCATTCCCCAGTATCGCAGCCGACCCACAACGATGTCGCGTATGGCTTATCAGCAAGATCGCTACTCGTACAACACCCAAGACCCATCCCCCTCGACTCCCGACTCCCACGACAACCCAACCAGGAAACCCACCCGTCGAGACCAGAGCGCCAGATCAAGCGAAGGAACCGTCAGCACGATGATGAGCGGGAACACACAGTCCACAGGCCGCGAGTCGGCCGCCACGAACGTCACAGAGGGTCCAGCGTACTCGAAAAAGATTGTCGTCGTCGGCGATGGAGGGTGTGGGAAGACTTGTCTGCTTATCTCTTACAGCCAGGGATATTTCCCAGAGGTATGCTTGCTTGCTCGACGGTCTGAATAGAAGGGCGTGTGCTGACTGAGGTGTAATAGAAATACGTTCCTACTGTCTTTGAAAATTACATCACATACCCTATCCACAAGAAGTCAGGCAAGGCTGTTGAGCTCGCTCTGTGGGATACTGCGGGGCAAGAAGAATATGACCGTCTGCGTCCCCTCTCCTACCCCGAGACCGACCTCCTCTTCGTCTGCTTCGCCATCGACTGCCCCAACTCCCTAGAGAACGTAATGGACAAGGTACTTACCCTCCCCCCCTCAACACCTCCCCAGCTCTCCCAAACACTAACCCCCACCCCCAGTGGTACCCCGAAGTCCTCCACTTCTGCCCCTACACCCCCCTCGTCCTCGTGGGTCTCAAATCCGACCTCCGCACCAAGCGCACGTGCATCGACCTCCTCAAGACCCAAGGCCTGACCCCCGTCACGCAAGAGCAAGGCCTCGCCGTAGCCCAGAAGATGGGCGCGCGCTACATGGAATGCAGTAGCAAGGAGATGCGCGGCGTTGATGAGATCTTTGAGCAAGCTATTGAGGTTGTTGTTGCTGGCGATAGGAGGAATGCTGCGCAGACGCCGCAGGGCGGGGCGGTGGGGGGGATGGTGGTGAAGAAGAAGAAGAGGAATTGCAGGTTTTTGTAGGAGCGTGGAAGGGAGGGGGAAGGGGGGGGGGGGGGGGGGGGAAAGGGTGGGGG